>CM055956.1:80024246-80185828 GCA_029490685.1 Schizonepeta tenuifolia | reverse complement strand
CGTCTTGTTCGTCGTTGTCGTGCTTCTGCTGTTGTGGCCGTCGTCTTGTTCGTCATCGTCGTCGTCTAGTTGCTTTTTGTGATTTGCAGCAATTTGTTGTGGAGAATTTTTTGTTTGTGGGTTTTTTTTTATCTGCAAATTTTTATGCGATTTTGTTGTGTTTTATTCTTTTATTTTTGTTTAGAAAGTCTGTCATTGGTTTAATTGTATTTTTCCGGCGAGTTTTGGTTGCAATTTGAACCTATGGAGGTAAATTCCGGCGACTGTGTTTTCTGGCTCTGGTTGGTACGTTTTCTTAATTGCGTACTGGTGCGTACCAAGTTTACCTGGTACGCAGTACGTATTTATCATTTTGTACCAGGTGTACTTGGTACGCGGTACGTAGTTATGAAGGCGTACCAAGTTTACTGGGTACGCAGTACAAATTTACTAATGCGTACCAAGTTTACTCGGTGCAGGTAAGGCCTTCTTCTTTAGTGGTTGCGCATGGAGGATGCTGGAAAGAGAACCTTTATGAGGGTGGTAGGAAAGAGTATATTCCTATACCGTCTAGTGGTATAAGCTTTGAATCTTTATTAATAAAGCTTGAAGTTCGAATGAAGAAGGATAAGAGTATGTATATGTTTGATATAGATGGTTTAGTGCAGTCTCCTAGTGGTGAAACTATCGGATACGAAGTTTAATGTCATTTGTGGAGCAAAAAGCAATGTTGTTGATGTTGCTTCCAGGAAGTGTTCGTGTCGGGCATGGGATCTGGATTTAATACCTTGCTCTCACGCTACTGCAGCAATTAGGTGAGGTTGAAGTTTTTATTTTGTTGGTATTAATTGCATATTCGTACCTATTTTGCCAAAACTTCTTAGTACACCTGGTACGTAATTGTAAATTCGTACCAAGTGTACCTCATGTAACTTGGTACGCAGGTACGCTTTGATCAATGCATACTTGGTCATTAAGTTACGATGGGGTACACTTGGTACGAAATTGTAATTTCGTACCAAGTTTGCTCATCAGAACTTGGTACGCCGGTACGCTTTGACTAAAAACGTACCGGCGTACCAAGTTCTGATAAGCAAACTTGGTACGAAATTAGATCAATGCGTACCTGGTCATTAAGTTACGATGGGGTACACTTGTATTTCGTACCAAGTTTGCTCATCAGAACTTGGTATGCCGTACGTTTTTGACACTTGGTACGAAATTGTAATTTTGTACCAAGTTTGCTTATCAGAACTTAGTACGCCGGTACGCTTTGACTAAAAACTTACCGGCGTACCAAGTTCTGATGAGCAAACTTGGTACGAAATTACAATTTCGTACTAAGTTTGCTTATAAGAACTTGGTACACCTGGTACGTTTTTATATATACGTACCATGTTTTTCTTCGATGAAGTTTTTATTTTTTACACATTTTTAGGTTTAAGAAGGAATCTCCACTGTCATATGTTCCTGAATATTATTCTACTGTGACGTGGCGTGAGATTTATGCCGATGATGTGATGCCTATTCCGGATAAAGATCCATGGATTGTGCTACCACATGTTGCTTCAAGGATTGTTCTTACACCTAAAGAACCTAAGCAAGCTGGACAACCGCGTACAAAAAGGATTCCAATTGGATCTCATACCAAACGCAGTCGCGGATGTTTGTGGTGTCATGAGAAAGGTCATTATATGAGTACATGTCCTCTAAGACGCCGCTCGATTAATCCGGAAGAAGAAGGGAGTAGCAATCAACCAAGCATCAAAATGAGAACCCGCAAAATGAAGGAATGTGGTATTTGTGGTGTTGCGGGCCATACTCGCCAAACATGTTAAGATCCACATAGATTTGGTTGATAATTGGAGATTTATTGAATTCTATTAGATGTGTACTGTTTGTCATGGTTTTTGTTTGAAATTTTTGACGTTTTTATTAATACTTGTGTCAAATATTATTGTAACTATTGTTACGTTTTTAAGTAAATCGTACACTGGGTTTACCAATTAAAAATGGTACACCTGGTATGTATTGAGAAAATCGTACCGAGTTTACCAATTCTACACTGGTACACCTGGTACGTATTTACAAAATCGTACTCAGTTTACCAATTGTAGAATGGTACACCTAGTACGTGTTTACAAAATCGTACTGAGTTTACCCATACAACATGGTACACCTAGTACGCATTGATAAAATCGTACCGAGTTTACCAATTCTACACTATAAACTTTGTTATTTGAAGATGAAAATTTTAAGTAAATCTTGATTCGTTATGTATAATTACTTACCATGCGTACTAGAAAAACTGTAAAGAAATTTCATTTGCGTACTGTGCGTACCAGAATTCACATTCAAAAATATACATAGTTAATTAATCCCTAGCATATGCTAATAGTTTTCCAAAATGCACATTCAAAATATACTAATGTTTATGGATTTACAAAATACTATCCATCATGCACAAAATATTAACATGAATGCACTGTTCATTCAATGGCCTTCATTGCCTTCATTGACTTCATCGAAATCCATGACTTTCGGTGTCACTTCCTCCGGTATTTCCAAGCTTTAGCCTCTTGTATTTCCATCGGTTCTGCAATAAGAAAAGAAAAAAAAAAATTCAAACACATATTCAATAATAAAGCATAATCTGCTTGGTAAAATCGGTACGTTTTTACAAAATCGTACCTAGTGTACTCACACAACATGGTACACCTGGTACGAAGTGATAAAATCGTACCTAGTGTACCAATTCTACGTTGGTACACCTAGTACTCTTTTACAAAATTGTACAAAGTTTATCAATTGCAGAATGGCACACTTGGTACGAATTGATAAGATCGTACCAAGTGTACCTGTATTGTAGGTACGCTTTTGTAAATTCTTACCCATATTACAATAAAAAACTGGTATACTCAGTACGTTTTTCAAAATGCGTACCAAGTGTACCAGTAAAGTAGGTACACTTTTGTAAATACGTACCTACATTTCAATGAAATACTAGTACACTCGGTACGTTTTTCACAATGCGTACTGAGTGTATTAGAAACACACTAGTTTTCTTGGTACGTATTTGCGAAAATCGTACCAATTTTAAGCATACAATGCCATATTCAAATGAACCGAATGCAAAATACATCATGCATAAATAATTGTTTAAATTTCAGAAATTCAACAAGAAGCTATCTACAATTCCAGAAATTACAGATCTGGAATTACCGGTACGTATTTCACAAAACGTACATGGTGTACCAGTACAATTTTCCCCCAAATCTGCAAATCGTACCCTAATTTCCATTCTACTCAACAAATTGGGTAAGCAATCGACATTTAAAACATAGTAAACCCGCAAAATCAAAGAAATCAAGTGATAATCAAATATAGTACCTGTATTTTACTTGACAACTCTGTACGTATTTACAAAAACGTAACAAGTTTATTAGGTACGCAGTACACATTTACAAATACGTACTGCGTACTGAGTAAACTTGGTACGCATTAATAAATGCGTACTGCGTACCAAGTACACTTGGTACGTACTGGTAAATACGTACTGCGTACCAGGTAAACTTGGTACGCACCAGTACGCAATTACGAAAACGTACCAATCCTGAACCAGAAAATTCAGTCGCCGGAAATTTACAGCAACATCAGATCTGCTACAACAAAAAGAAATCAGAATACATCGAAATTGCTCGGAATTCAACCTAAATACACTAGAAATCATCAGAAACTCAACGAAAAACCTATAAATTAGTAAAAACAAGGCTAAAAATATCATGAATTGAAAAAAAATTCAAATAAACTCAAACCCCAATTTTAGATCTATGACTTTCCGGCGAGATCTATGGATTTCAGGCGACAATAGTTAGTGTAGTGGTTCTGGATAATGCAGACGGCGGCGGAAATGAGTGGGGATGAACGAAGAACGGAGGAGAAGAGAAGAGAGAAGAAGAGAGAGACGTACGTTGCGCCGGTGGTTTTTTGCCTTTTTTGTTCGCGACGACATCATTACAGTGGAAGGATGGGCGGCGGCGGCGGAGAGAGTCGGAGAAGAAGAAGGGGAAGAGAGAGACGAGAGAGTCGGAGAGAGTCTGAGAAAGAAGAGGAAGAGAGAGACAAGAGGAAAGAGAGAAAAAGAGGGAAGAGGGAGAATGTGAAAAATAATAAATGAGGGAATAACCCTACATAACATTCACTAAGGGTATTTCAGTCAAATTGGGTACAATTTTACCCAATTTTTGTCAAAAGTGAACTTTTGACAAAATTTGTTATTACCATGTAGGGTAATGACATATCACCATTTGCCTCTAATATATATATATATAATGATTTGATCTTTTGTTAAGATTTTGTTTTTGTATCATATATAATATAGAATATAAATATGATAAATATTGATTTTAAATTCATAAAATTTGAGAATTTAGATAAATAGAAATGGAGGAATATAAGGGGTGCCACATAGGATTTTTTTTTAGGTAGAGTCGTTTTCGTTTATATAATATATAGATTTGGGCTGGACCGTATAATCTATTCGTTTAGTTGAACTAATAAACGATTTTCTTTGGTTATAAATAGAAATGTGAAATTTGTCCATTCTATTAACAGAGTAATCTATTAGGTGTAGACTATCCACCACGGTTATCGCAAGGAGGCTGAGATCGCCGCTATTGCAATCGTCGATTGGCGATCGCGCACTGTTGCCGATCGTAGAGATTACGTTGTGGACTTTGGAGTTGCGAGCGCGGAGAGAGTGGAGATCGTTGCACCAAATCGCCATGTGGCGACCGCTAATTGGTCGCAATCGTAGCAGTTGTGGGCAACAATCGCCACATTCATTTTTTTTTTAATCTCTTTTCCTCTAATAAATACACACGTTCACCAAATATTCCACACCCCTTCACCATTCCCTCTCAATTCTCACATTTTTCTTCTCATTTCTACTCAATAATCTACTCAATTTCTCCTAAACAAATGGATAACAATTCCAATTTCAATTCAAATTGGCCTTGTGTCGACGATTTCGTTCCGAGTAGTCCTTCTTCTCAGAGTACTACTCCACAAAATTGGTCGTCGCCCATTCCCACCCGCTCACTATTCTCTTCCCGACGCCGTTTGTGCCCCAATTTCCAACACAAGGAGATATGTTCCTCAATTTTTGCCGGGGGCATTCTCACCTTATCAAACATGATCTCCGAGCTCCTTCGGCATGTCTCCTGGCAGCTATCCCATGCTCCTAAACCATCTCCTGAGGACTTCAACTCGACGGTCAACTTGGGCGACGACGAAGATGAGGTTGAGGCCACGATGGTGACTTCACCGACTAAAAGAAATGGTAGTCGTGGCGATCGTGGCAGATGTGGCAATGACAGCGGCTCTCGAGGTGGATGTTGGGGCGAAGCGGCGAAAGACAATGCTTATTCCGAATATCCCGAGGCCGAGACAAAGATTTTAGCGCATTGTTGGGTCGACATAATTCAAAACGCCATTGTCGGCGGTCAAAAGAGAAAATCTTATTAGCATTGAATCACCGAACGCTGCAACGCGCACCGTCCCGCCAGCACAAATGAGAGAAATCCGACAATGTTTATGCCTCCATTGGGACTGGACCAAACATTCCATGTCCGACTTTCAACTATTGTACAAGAAATTAGCAACGACGTATCGATCCAGTGAGAGCAACTACTGTAGGAACCGACTTTTGAAGGTCAGTTCGTGTGCCCATGATCCTTTCCGGATGTCTAAGAAGTACATACAAAATCCTTTCCTATGCATGCACTTAAATAAGTAGGAATCGAGAGCTACCTGCGAACTGAGAGATTAACGACTCCAGAATTGATCTTCCGTTTGTTTCCCACGATAGTACTCGATGTAGGGTGGCTACGAGCTCGAGTTCTCTCCACCTAGGGCAACTGCTGCTTCTCTCTCTATCACTCATATTTCTGACTTTCTCAGTGTTTCACGTAAGTCACAAGTGATTAGAATAATAGGCTTTTCCATTATTTATACGAAGTATTGAAATACCTAAATAATAAGCCAATCTATTTTAACTAATCAAGCGAAGCCCAAAGACTTATGAGAATGAGTAGGGGAAGGGGGGTGGCTGGCCTACTAGGAGCTAGACCTTGATTGCGCCAAACGGGGATCTACTACCTCGAATAAAGTATTGGCTTTCCAGTGCTCGATTTCTATATTCAGCCCAAGAATATAAATCGAGACACAAGTATTAATTTATTTCACTAGAAAATTAATAATGAATTACCACTAAATTCATTAGGTGAGTCGGGGCTAGCATTTGACTTAATTAATCTCCGCGTTTAAGATATTCAATATCCATTAATTAATTAATTCCTCTGACGATCAATTAATTAATTAATCAGTCATTCAAATATAAACGACATTGAGCATTACCACTTAAACTTATTATCATATCGGAACTAATTTCACATGTAGGGTTTAATATGATAAACTTATTAAGTTTCTCGATAGGATATTATCAGCATGTTATTAGTAGGACACGAATCCTTATTGCAATTCAATCGCGTATCAAATAACAATTGCTATCACCCAAGATATCGAGTATATTGAGCTTTAAACAAAGCTCTCACCCTTGATAAATCAAAGCAATACAAGCAATACAATTAATTATTCACACCGATTAATTCAATTAAGGTTAATATCACTTAAATCACCGAAATCTTGATTCTTAATTAGTCAGTATATAAGAATACATCTCACTGTGATCCTTCAATACATAAATGTACTAGGATAAATAAATAACCAAGACAAACTATTTTCCATTTATGCTACAGTCTAAACCGACAACTCGTCCGATGTTGTCTCAAGTGTGAACGCGACTTCTATCTCAACTTTATCGATTATAAGATCTTCTGTGATAAACCACACACCATATAATCTAGGTTTGAGATAATTGGACTATAATATAATCATGCAATAACAATATCTCATATAGAAGAATAACAGTGGATACAAGGTATCAAATGTATACAAGCATAAAAGGCTTGCTTTTAGTATACAACCCTTCAACTACGACGTCCTTACGAGGGCCTTAACCGAGTGGCTAGCTAGTCACAACAACGCCTTGAAGCACTTGGAGACATGAAAACTCGTCAAGGATGTTTCCAAAGTTCGCCAATGTAGTTGGCTCTAGGATTGTCGTCGAGGGTGCCTAAAAGTGCATGAAGACGGGCGAAGACGGGAGCTACACCATGTCCGAGACGTATTCTAACTCGGCGAGCAACCCGAGCTCGGCGGTGAGGGCACTCCCACGAGTAGCGAATTTGACTTGGAGTGCAGTTGGTCGTCGAGGCCAGTTGGTAGAGACACGACGAAGGCGGCAATGAGTTTGCTAGCGGCGGCGAGAGAAAAGAAGATTGTTGGGAAGACATCCAACAAGATTGTTGTAGCCACCAAGGAGATCGTCGAGATTAGTGAGGAATTGAAGAAAATGTCCGACTACCAAATCCTCACGAGAAACACGACGGCGAGATGAAACTACGACCACTTTTGTGGCGATGGTGAAGAAAAAATATAAAAATTTTAGCGATGAAGATAAGTAGCTTTTTTTCGCAATTTTTAATTAATATAGTTTTTCATTTAATTCAATAAAATTAGTATTTCAAAGAAATATTTTCTACATTTTAAATAAATTTAGAAAACAAAATTAAATTTAAATTAATTTAAAAAACAATGAAAAATATACGGCGATCACCGATCACCAAGCGATGTGAGAAAAAACATGATTCACGGTGGGCCCACAAACATGACTAAGAAAAGGGGCAGCGATCATGGTGATCGCCGATGCGAACATTCTTAATAATGTCTTAATTTTAAATCTTCAAGTTAGATCACCATCGTAACTTGAAATATGGATATAAGTTTAATTTTGTTTTATGTTGCACTTTCTGAGGTTAATAATCAATTGCAAGTTGTAAAGTACTAGACATATCTTTATTCATGTTTTCCAATTTTTAGGACGAGAGTCGAGAGACGTGTTTCCAATTTTAGAATTTTTGATATATTCCCAATGATAATTGTACGTGATTAAACTAATGATGCAAAGTGATTACAATTACTTAAAAAAAACCTTTTCGAGATTACCTGGGAAATAATTTTATGTTTCACGTATAAAAAAATGAAAATTAATTGTAAAAATAGAAATAATCATCTTTTCCTTTATAGTTTAGATTCCTCAATTAAAGTATATTTTTTTTCAAACTTATATTATCGTTTTAACTAGTGTGGTTAGACACGGTGTGGCCAAATAAACTACCTACATTAAAAAAAATTCTAATTTATTTCAGCAAAATAAGTGGAAGAAATACAAATATCTTGTAAATGATAAAACAATCAATCAAAAAACCACACCATTATAACTTTTGAAAAACTTGTCTTTCTCTCTCAACACTTCTCCATCACTCCCTCTCTAGAATTCCTCTCCAAAGACTGACTAATATCTAAAAATAGTTGTATATCTTAGTTAGAAGTTATTATATATTGTTTGCGTTAATTGTAAATCAAACATAGAAAATTAAATTTATTTAACGTATCTAAACTTATAATTATAAATGACAAATAAACCAGATACTCATTCTATCAGTATTTTTCAAATCTAAACCTATTTAGATTTTCTACATATTCTCAATTAAAATAGTGGCTCTATTGTTTATTCCCGTCGAAAACCTGTTGGGTAATACTTGATAAAAATATGAACACTACAAAGTTAATATTAATTAGAGTTGGTAAAAATTCTTCTTTTTATGTCTATTTGAATCGTCTCGTTGGTTTTTGAATTGTGTCGTTGGTTTAATTCTTCTTTTTATGTCTATTTGAATCGTCTAGTTGGTTTATGGTAAATTGATATCTCTAATTTTAGCCAAAGGCCAAGAAAGATATATTTTCAAGATACTTTTTTTAGCTATCTATTAATACATTAGATTAAATGTGATATGAGTTATATTTTCTAGCAGACACTAATCGAAGATTTTAGAAAAAATATGAATGAAAAATAAAGAGAATTCGTGTAGATATATCGATAAAATATATCTTTTAGTTTTCATAGAAATCCAATTACAAAATTTCTACTATTGGCCTCTTAAATGCTAATTTATTTATTTTGTTGCTTTAAATTTAACTATTAGCGCTACTTATAGATTAACTTAAAAATAATTTTTTTTTTGGATAAATAACTTTTTTATTCACCAATGGAGCAGTTAAATACAAAAATCTCAAAAACTCACAGGCAGATAGCCCAAAACTATAAAAACACAAGAGCACTCAACCTACACTATGATTTCAGCAATTTGGCCAGCTTCTCAAACTTCCTGCATCGTAATGCCATAATGAATTGACATTCCCGCACAACCATATCAGCTTCAGCTCTAGTATCTTCAAATCGTCTTCGATTTCTTTTCTTCAACAAATGATATACAACCACCGTAATTAGGGCTGGCAATTTTCGACACGACACGATAATCCGACACGAACCGACACGAAATTAACGGGTTTGGATCGAGTTTTATTGGGTTCGGGTCCTTATCAGGTCGACCCGATAAGGACCTGAAAATTTCAGGTTGGGTTTGGGTCGGGTTCGGGTTATCCAATAAGGGATTAATTTTTTAAGCATTATATATATTTTATCTATGTCAACTTTTAAAATGATGTTATACATATATATTTCTTTCTAATTCATCAAAACGTATTAAAATTTTATTTTCTCTCTTATTAAATTTTATTTTAAATTATTTTCTCTCCAATTAAAATCATTTAAAATATTGTTTGGGTCATTATCGTATCGTGTCAATCCGAATAAATTATAGTCAATTTGGGTTCGTGTCGGGTTTGAGTCGTGTTCGGGTTTAGACTTTTCGTGTTAGGTTCATGTTCGGGTTTGACCTTAACAGGTCGGGTCGTTATCAGGTCGACCCGATAACGACCCAACCCGACCCAATTGTCAGCCCTAACCGTAACAAGGAGTCTATAAATTATTTGCTTACTTGTTTTGGATCTGCATTGAGTGATAAGGTAACGCTCTTCCTCAATCTATCTCGAACCTGCACGAGTGACACCACACGAATCAGTAAGTTGCTTCCATACCCTTGCCGAATAGGAGCAACCAAAGAATAAGTGATCCATGCATTCGTTCTCAATACCACACAAACTCTAGAGCTAATCTACATGAACCCCATACTTCAGCAATAAATCACATGTGGACAGTCTCCCCCACAACACCAACCACATAATAAAAATGCATTTGGGTGGAGCGATGTTGTTAGTTATGAGCAGATGTCAAGGTCTTCTAGCCACCACCTCCCTCATACTTCTATACACCTCACCAATAGAGAACTTCCTGATATGGAGCTGTTCCCATGTCATCACATTTTCCATATAAGCTCTAGTCCCAATATTTTCCTAACAAGCCAAGAGGCCTGTTTTGGAATAGGCATAGAAGCCAGACTTTGATTCTTCACGTAATAGCCATGAACCCATTTGATCCAAATTATGTCCTTTTTCAGAGCCAAACTCCATAGCATTTTGCTCAAAGTTGCTCTATTCTAAATATGTACATCAATAATATTCCACCCCCCTGCATGTTTAGGTAGGCATATATTGTCCCATGCAATCATCGCACGTTTAGAAGCAGAAGAGGAACTTGTCCAAAGAAAAGTTCTATAAGCCGTAGTGAATAGCTTGAATTACTTTCTTTGGGAGAAGGAAAATCTGACACCAATATGTTTGGATGCTAAAGAGTGTGGATTTAATTAACTGCACCCTTCCAGCATAAAATAGGAGTTTAGAGCTCCAGCAGTTTATCCAAGCAAGAATCTTGTTGATCAATGGTTGACACTGAATCACACTTAATTTCTTGGATGAATGAGGGACACCTAAGTATTTAAATGGCAAGTTTCCCTTCACCATTCCAAATCTGTGTAGAATTTCATGTTGTATCCTCTCATTCACACCCCTAAAATAGATGCAACTTTTGCTTTGGTTTGCTTTGAGGCTTGAGACTTCAAAGAACTTATTGAATGCATTCATGACATCTACTTTCTTGCATTTAGGGTGGTAATGGAAACCCTTATCTGTCCTCAGCTCCCTTAAGCATCTGTGGAGATACTACATGCACACAACAAATAGGTAAGAGAATAGAGGATCTCCTTACCTTAGTCTCTTTCTTGCACTGAACTGCGCAATTACTTCTCCATTAACTTGAATGGAATAAGAAACTGTATTCAAGCAAGCCCTTATCCATTGTACAAAGCCATAAGGAAAGCCAAGACCAAGCATAAAAAACTTAATAATTTTATTTTTTATAATTATTAAATATACAGTTAATAATAAAAATGGGTTATGTAATTTGTATTTAGAAATTCAGAATATATATTATATAATATTAATATTATGAATTAATAATACACAAAGCTTTAAAGAAGTGTGAATAATATAGATAAAGATAGTAATAACAGATATACATGAGACACGAGAAATTATTATATGAATATAATAAGTAAGTATATGTGTATTATTATGAATTAATAATTCCAAAAATACCAAAATAAAGAAAAATCAGAAGAGAGCACCAAGAAGGGAGCACCGTTTATTTTCCTATTATTAATTGATGATGATGATTAATTCATATCTGAAAACAAAATCTCATTTATTCAAAATAATATATGTTGGATTGATAACAAAAAGTTTCTTGTATAGTGTTCCCATAGATACAAAAAATTCCCCATGTTTAAATGTCTAAAGCCCTTCACAAATCTCTGCTTATTGAGAGGTCTTGGGTTCATTCTCGCTTAAAAGCGATATGGTGTATTTCCACCTTATTTGGTGGTGTAGTGGTCTTACCTGCGTGCGGAGTAGTGGTCCCACATTTGTACGTGTAAAGGTCCCACTTATATGGTGATGTAACGATTTATTTGATAACAGACATATATGCCTCATTATAATTCTTCCCTAGAAAAAAAAATGCCCTCCCTAGTTATGGTAAAATTTTACAAAAACTATATTTTTCCATCAAAAAGAAAGTAGTCCCAATAAATTAACTTGGTTTCTATGTAATCTTACCTAACAATTCCATACCGTATGAATAAGTGTACAAATATCATATCCTCTTATTAATATGCATATGACTTAAAAATGGAAAATTAAACCCATAACCTAAAGAAGGAGAAAAGAAAAGCAGAAACTATGAAAGTAGAAACAGATAAAGCAGTGAAAATATAAAAATTGGATTTCTCGTAAGAACTACGAATAGAAAACTCATAATTAAGCAACCGGAACGTATTTAAAAACATTGACAGAAAAAATAAAAGCAAATCGATTGCGGTAAGAAGGTGGTTTTTTTTTTTTTTTTTTTGGAGAAGAGAATTAAGAAGTTCAATTGGACTTAAAACTCTAAAGCAACACGATATTTTGAGAGAGAGAGAGAGAGAGAGAGAGAGAGACTAAAAAAGTACTCGGAAGCCGACAATGTTAGGCTGTCAGTCGACTCAACTCCACCTCGATGAAATCTGTGACCACGAGATGAAATGTCAGATTTGCCCTTCAACAGAGATACAAAATGCCAACTGCGTTCATGCACATACTCGCACAACAATAATCGCGCATTGCAATTTGCAACCAAACTCCCTCGACTCCCTGCCTATAAATTCGTAGACACAACCAAATCCCACCAACAAAGCGTTCGAGCGAGAAATAGAGGATTGATTAGAGCAATTTATCAATCTATGCAACCGAGGAAGGATAACCCATCGGTTGTGAATCAGGCCACCAATTCCCGATTTAGATTTTGTGAATGCTGCGTCTCTGATTATGATTATTATGAGCTGGTTCGATGATAATCTCCGTGCTGCTTCTAATCTCAGCCGCTTCATTGCCGGCCTTTTGTTGTTCCTCCTCTATCACTCTTCTCAATTGATTTCCAATTTCCCTGTTCCTATACACCCGTAAATTTTCCCTTTTCTTTTCGAGATCGAATTGCTTTCTCTGAGATCGATTTTTCTTTCCGTTGCTTCTTGAATTTTTCGGGATTTGGTTATCGGAATTTGAGAGGATAAGGTTTTGTCGCATGATGGAACTCAAATATGGCGGCGATTCTCTCCCCGGCGAGTTTTATGATGGTTAGCATTGAATTCTGCTTCTGAGATTTTTTTTTAATTAGTCCTGATCTTTGATAGATTTGATTTCTGGTTGTTTGGATTAAATTGACAGTGGATTGTTTGGTTTAATGGTGTGACGAATTAATTCATAAGTAATTTTTACGCGTCTGATGAATTCCAAATTAATTTCTTATGAGTCGGAATACGAAGCTCCGTTTGATCATCTGGTATTACATTTGCTGCCCTTCGATGATCACCTGTTTTGTTTTGTATTGGTGACATCTTCCTTTTGTCGGAATTGTATGGAAGAAATAGAGTATCGCGGTGTCCTTGCTTGCTAAAAAGAGAGAATGTCATGATCCCTGTAGATTAAGTGTTTCTGGTTCAAGAAAACTTGCTTCTTGAAAATCATGTCATTAAGAAGCTTTGCCTTGTCGTCATAGACTTTTAAGAATACTTCAATCAGCAAGCTTCACATTTATATAATTAGTGATCCGCCATTTTTTTTATGTTGCTTTGTTCTTCTAATTTTTGCCATAAAGGTACTACACCTTTATTTGTTTTAGTTCTTGGACCTACTGTTTTTGATATGAATTTGTCGTTATAATAATCTATATTGTCTTTGGTGGCTAGGAATTTATGCGTCATTTGCTGATAGATCACACAGTGCCTCACCTTCTGTTATCGTTATTGGTGGGGGCATATCGGGAATTGCTGCTGCGCGCATGCTTCAAAATGCATCTGTTAAGGTTTAGTATCTTAGTTATAACCTTGTTGATTCTTCTATACTGATTAGAGTTTATTTTGCATCTTCTTTTTGGTGTTTGATGTGGAATTTGTATATGTCCAGGTGATCTTATTGGAATCTCAAGATAGAATTGGTGGGCGCATCCACACGGATTACTCATTTGGTTGCCCAGTTGACATGGGAGCTTCATGGTTGGTTTCAGTTTTCCTTCTTCAGTCGTATAATTTTTGAAAGAGAAGCATGCCTTGTGATTCTGTGATTCTTGTGCTTGATACTTCACAGTTCACAGGGCATTATTCTGTGTTGACCCTAAGGTTCCTCTAATTCTTTTTGTCCTTTTTCCCTGTATGAAATTTCAAAAGTACCCAATAGCTGTTTTTGGTCCTGTCAGATGGTCCATAAATTTGCAAAAACCTGTGATCTAGATTGTTTTGTTTTTTTCGGATGTAAATATACACTAAGGGTAGAGATGTCTCTTGTTACTCATGTTATGGTGTAGCACAGATACACATGTCTAGCAATAAATTCAAATTAGTTGGTTTGGTTGGCTCAAAGATTCGTAGAACTTTTTGAAGTCTCAGATGTTGAAACCTGAAATTTCCAATAGATTTGATTTCTACATATGTGCATAATATTCATGTTTTTTCTGTCTTTTAAAAATATACTAGTATAATTTAAAACATATATTTGATTCAGGTTGCATGGGGTCTGCAATGAGAATCCCTTGTCTCCTGTTATCCGTCGGTTGGGGCTTACATTGTATCGTACAAGTGGCGATGACTCCATTCTGTATGATCATGATTTGGAAAGGTAAGGAACTGTTCTACCTTGATGCACGTCACTCTGCAGTAAGTCCTAATATTCTCTTTAGGACCTTATTTTCCACTTTGGTTGTTTCAGTTATGCACTTTTTGACATAAACGGACAACAAGTTCCTCAAAGTATAGTTACTGAAGTTGGAGTTGCATTTAAGAAAATCCTTGAGGAGGTAAGACCTCATTCTTTTAATTCTTGTAGTGCATGCAGCACTGATTTCTATCTGCAACAAGCATTTCAGTAATATTTTTTCTTTTCTAGACGGATAAAGTGAGAATTGGACAGACAGATGACATGTCCGTTAAGGAAGCAATTTTGATCGTGCTGGACAAGAATCCAGAATTAAGGTACCAGAAACTATTCAATATTTGCTGTGTTTCTTAAAGTTCCTCTTCAAATATGGAATGCTGTTACTTACTGTTGTAATTTGCGTGTGACCAGACAAGAAGGCCTTGCATATGAAGTGTTGCAGTGGTATATATGTAGAATGGAGGCTTGGTTTGCTGCAGATGCGGAAATGATATCACTGAGAGCCTGGGATCAGGTAAGCATTTGTCTTGTTTTATGCAGTTTCTGTTGACTTCTCTACTTTCCAGCTAGCAGTTTGAGTGCCCCACGTTAGTAATAATTGTTAGTTTCTTAGAATTTGTAGTCGTTAATTAATTTGAAATTTAATTTTGAAAATACTTTTTACAGGTAGAAGTGAAACCATGTATGTTTTACATTGTTGCGGGTTAAGTTTTGTTTGGAAGTAAACACTAATGCTAATACCAAGAAGTAACTACCTCATTCTTTCTTCAAATATAGCTTGGTGTCATGTTGGGGACATTAATTTCTCTATTCATTTTCTTATATAGTATCATCATACTGGAATTTGATGTAGTTATTAATCCAGATATTGCTTGGCTCCTAGGTTCCCATGCATGTTATATGTATTGTGATTTGTATTTTGTTTATAATCAACGGTTTATTATAAACAGGTTGATTAGTTTTTAACATTATTACTTACCTCCTTGTTGAAATTCCTGTGTGTTCAGGAACAAGTCCTTTCTGGCGGTCACGGGCTTATGGTTCAAGGGTATGATCCAGTGATAAAGGCCTTGTCGAGAGATATTGATATTCGCTTAAATCACCGGTATGCATGAATTATATTCTCAGCTGTTTCTTTCATTTTATGTTCCTCTTATTATCTACTTCTCTTCTCTGTTAGAGTCGTTCACCTCACTCTCTTTGGAGATTAACCCCACGAATCTCATTAACAGGGTAGAAAAGATTGTCAATGGGTACAAGAAGGTCACAGTAACAGTTGAAGATGGGAGGAACTTCATTGCAGATGCTGTAATTTTGACTGTCCCGTTGGGTGTCTTAAAAGCTAACTTAATCGAGTTTGAGCCTAAGCTGCCGGAATGGAAATTATCTGCAATATCAGATCTTGGAATAGGGAATGAGAATAAGATTGCATTGAGATTTGACCATGTGTTTTGGCCTAATGTGGAGTTCTTGGGCGTGGTTGCCAACACTTCTTATTCGTGTGGCTATTTTTTGAATCTGCATAAGGCAACGGGTCATCCGGTCCTTGTGTACATGGCAGCTGGAGCTCTTGCGAATGACCTTGAGAAGCTCTCTGATGAGGCTGTTGCTGATTTCGTAATGCTGCAGCTGAAGCGAATGTTTCCTGATGCCACCAACCCTGTAAGTACATATGTTCAATCATTTTCCTATCACGATATTCTTGTCAACTTTCAGCATCTGATGTTGTTAAGGTTCGGACTGGTTGGCGACAGGTCCAATATCTTGTATCGCGTTGGGGAACAGATCCCAACATTCTTGGATGCTACTCATACGATGCAGTTGGAAATTCAGACGATATATATGATCGGTTAAGAGTGAGCGTGGGCAATATTTTCTTCGGAGGTGAAGCAGTGAGTGTGGATCATCAAGGTTCTGTTCATGGTGCGTATTCTGCAGGAGTTATGGCAGCTGAAAACTGTGAGAGGCATCTAATGCAGAGAATGGGGAGTTTGGAAAGGATCCCCCTCGCAGCGTGTCGCGATGAAATTGTTGAAACAACAGTTCCTCTTCAGATCTCTAGATTGTGAAACTTAAATTTAGAGATTGTTTGCAGTTTCCAACTTTGTTTTTTCTTTTTAATTCAGGAGATTTGGCATAAGCCTTCAATCTTACTGTACTTTGTTTCATTTTAATCTCAAGTTCAATTTTCATTGAATTTTTTTTTTCTCCCGTATTTTGGTGGTACTTTGATAATTTATACCCTCCTCAGTGTGTGTGTGTGTTTTTTTTTTTTTTGTTTGGAAAGGTACCCTCAACGATGAGATTGCTAATGAGCAAATCGAATAGGTTCACTTGAAAAACCTTACAACTGGAATAATTTATTTATTTATTTTTTTTTTATTATTATTATTATTATTATTATTATTATTATGTATTAATAATATTGGTTGAGTCACATAGTGATTTGATAGCGATCTCGACACACCATTCAGCCAGGTGTTGTATAAATTAGGGCTGTCAAATCATCCGGGTCGGGCCAACCTGGCCCAGCCCGCCGGGCTAGAAGCACAGTTTCAGACAAGGTCGGGCCAGTCCGGAATTTTTACGGGCCACCAAAAATGGTGATCCAGCCCAGCTCTATTAGGCCGTCAGACGGGTCGGGCCAAATGGCCCGATCATAAAATAAATTTTAAAAAATCTGCTGTCATGATTTAAAAAAACCTGTTTTAAATAAATATGAAATATTCAAACCAAAAAACCATTTGAATTGAATCCATAAACATATCCATAAACAAACCAAATATGCTTATCATAAATATCCAACAACAAATATCCATAACCATAAACCAAACTTGTTGTCATAAACATATCCATAAACCAAATCAACAACAAATAAATATAACATCTTATTCTAAAACTCCACATATTACATAGATCAAATCAAGCACCATTTGAATCTTCTATGAATACTCGTATTTCCCCCACCTCTTGCATTGCTATAATTAAAAAAATATATATATGTAAAGAAAGATAAGTTAGTAGGCAATAGATATTTCTATAATAAATATTCTAAGTGAAAGTATAAATATATAAACGAATAAATCATTACCTGATGTTTCCACTTTTTTGAAACCATTACAGTAAGATAATTAAATGGGTTAATTATCACTTATGGCCCGACCTTTCATTACGTAGTGATTTTATGGCCTGACCTTTTGAAATATTCAAAAATGTCCTGACCTTTGTCCCTATGTGACACTTATGGCACGAGAGCAAAAATTTGGCAACGGAAAATTGATTAGGACGCCGGATGATGACGTGGATATTGTCTCCTTCTTTTTAAATGACATGGAATTTGTATATGCCATATAGACAAAATAATTTTGTCTTTAAATAAATAAAAAAAAGATTTCTCCTTCTCCAAGACAAATAATCGTTCCAACAACAAATCTGTGTGTTTTCTCTTTCTCAACGCAAAATTATCATCGTTCATACTCTTTTCTCCTCAATTTTTTTTTGTATAAAATTCGTCGAAGAGAAAACACAAAAATCAAGAACTTTTTCTCGTATTGGAAAACCGAAAGTCTGGAACTCATGTGTTGAGCGATTAGAGAATTTGCCTTGGAGAAAGAGATTTTTTTTTATCTAAAGACATTTTTTTGTCGATATGGTATATGAAAATTCCATGTCATTTAAAAGAAGGGGAAGAGAATATCCACGTCATCATCCGGCATCCTAGTCAGTTTTTCGTTTCCGGATTTTTGCTCTCATGCCATAAGTGTTACTGAGGGGTAAA
The DNA here is from genome assembly GCA_029490685.1 of Schizonepeta tenuifolia. NCBI lineage: Eukaryota > Viridiplantae > Streptophyta > Magnoliopsida > Lamiales > Lamiaceae > Schizonepeta > Schizonepeta tenuifolia. Next base: position 80,167,347 of record CM055956.1, on the reverse strand, counting down.
GGTCGGGACATTTTTTAGTATTTAAAAAGATCAGGACATAAAATCACTATGTAATGAAAGATTGGATCATAAGTGATAATTAACCCTAATTAAATAGCCATTGACAGAGAGGTTTACGAACATAAAATGGAGAACATTATTAATTAGGTAGGTTTTGTACCACCTTTCAGAAAAATAAAAAATAAAAAATAAAAAATGTAGATGGTTTGGAGGATTAATTGGTATGGACAAATTAGCAGAAGTGTGTATGCAATTCTACTAAGAGGGTGTTTGGCTAAGCTTTTAAGCTCTTTAAAACAGCTTAAAAGTTATTCATTACTAAGGAATTAGGAGCTTAGAAGTTATTTTGAGGAGCTTTTAAGCTAAGCCAAACACCCTCTAAATTGAATAAGTCATAATTATAGTGCTAAAACCCCTAACTTCCAATATGTTTTATATACTAGTACTAGCCAAACAAACAAACTTGAATTAATATAACCATGAATTTTGAAAACTGCTGCAGTGCTGCTCAATCGATCAACAAACTGCGGGTCAATATGATATATTAGAAAGAGGCAAGTCATTACCTGGCGCTTGACGGGTGGCGGCGGGCTGGCGGCGACCGGCGGCAGGAGGATGAGAGGAGAGACGAGAGAGTGACGAGTGAGAATTGGGAATTGCGGGTTGCGACTGGCGAGAGTGGAAAGAGTGGGTAGGGTTTTACGTTTTAGTTGGATAGGATTATAAATTTATAGTTATAATTTTAAAATTTAATGGAAAATTCAGAACGGGCCATTTTGGCCCGAAGCCCGTAGGGCTTTTTAGGCCCGCGACCCGATTGGCCCGCCGGGTCACTTGGGTCGGGCCAAACAGGCCCGGGTTTTTTCGGGCCGCTAATAATGGCAGCCCAGTCCGGCTCAAACATCGGGCTGACCCGTCGGGCCTGACTTTTTCGGGCCCGTTTGACAGCTCTAGTTGTATTGGTGTAGCTTGATAGCTGGAGGCTTGACTAAATTAGTTTTGGAAAACTGAATTTTCATTTTTATTTAAAATATGAAATTATATTAATTGAAAACAAAAAAATTCCATTCAACATGATAAGAAAATTATATTAATTCAAAAAAAAAATCCATTGAGCCGAGAAATTACTATTCCCCCCGCTCTAGTGTTCAAATCGTGCCCAAATTTGCTCGATCAAATTATCATGAAGCATTGCGACGACTCGTTTATCTCTAAGACTTGCACCCTCGCCATATAAGCTTCGAAACAATGCTGGAATGATTGGTCGCACCAGAGTTAGATCTAGACGACCCGCTTTCGTTGGTTTCGTCTCTTCATTGGACAACACCTTCTCCTTCATCTTGTACAATCATGTTGTGCATAATGATGCATGAAAACATGATATATCTCTTTAAACTATGGGCACGTCGAAGCTCTGATTATTCCCCATCGGGCTTGAAACACTCTGAATGCTCTCGTTCCACGTCCTTTTTTGCATCGTCTTAAATCTCGTCGTCTTCTCATTTGTCATGACAGGAAGGCTTTTCATGAATGTTGGCCAACCTAGATGGATTCAATAATACAGATAGTAGCTCATCTGATAATATCTCCCCTTTGCTTCAGGCCTTCAAATATCACCGGTGGAGCCATTCTTCCAATAAGTCAAAAAAATAAGGGCGTCTGGTTGAGTACGTTGATGTCGTTGTTTGAGCCGGAAACACCAAAAAAGGCATGAATCCCTCTACATTCAGAAACATCGTCTCAAAAAGTGAAGCATCGTACCTTGTTCTTTAGGTTGCTTGGTTGGCGAAATAATCTTGCACAACCGATTGAATATTGTGCACAGTTTGCATAATATTGTTGGTCTCTCCATCAGACGAAGAAAATGAGGAAGAAAAGAATAGCTATGTAGAAAATTAGAGAGAAAGAGAGAGATTGAGATGATTTTGGGGTCAGAAAATAAGAGATGAAAGTGATGTATTTATAGGAAAAAAGATAAATTAACAAAAAAAATCAGCCAACCAGATGTTGCCACGTCGACAAACTAATTTCAATATTTTTTTATGTGGCGCGTGCGCCGTTCACTTTTTATATGGAGCCAGGCGCGATAGAATGGGCCGCGACTCATTCTCCTTTAGCTCGTTATCGGGCTGACTTGTTCGTCAGCCGACTTGTGCTTGGGAAAGAGTCGGCCCAGGCTAATGCTTTAATGTTTATTTTGTTATATTTTTCTTCAACCCGCGTATATTAAATATTGTGAATATAGATGAGGAAAATTACTTTTTTTGTTTTTCCGTGGATTTCTTTTTTTTTTTTTTTTTTGGTTTTTTGAGTTATAAAGCAGGCACACATAATTCGAATCTTCGAAAATTCAAAGTTAGAGGGAAAACGTTGTTCCACTAAGCTGTGGTTTTGAGCCATTTTTTCCGTGGAAGTTATGATGTCAGTGTAATTCCCAAATTCCTAGTTGCTCAAGAAGTTTTGAAGCAAGACAAAAACTCTGGTACAACTATTGCACCGTAGAACACCCGCTCATTCGACCCGACCCGACCCGTTTTGACCAGCTTTTTTTTTTTTTTTAATTTTTCAGTTTTTTTTAATTGTTTGCCGCTTCTTCTATGGTCAAGATTCGAGCGAGGGGAGCCATTGGCCTCGGAGCGAGCCGAAAAAGTCCAAATTGTTGCCCGCCGATTATCCTTATTTTAGTAATCGGAGCGAAGGCGGAGCCGAAGAAAAAAACTGGAAAAAAAAAATTAAGAAAAAAATAAAAAATTAAAACTGAGCGCGTGAAACCCACGGGCGGCGCGTGGCGGGTCAGGGTGAGTTGTGTACCGTGCAAAAGTATGCACGGGAGTCCTTCTCTTGAAGCAATGATTGGGCCTCCTCGTTCGAGAATAACAATTCGATTAGCCATAATAATAGCATAACATAAACAAATTGTCACCCAATAATAAGGATTCTAAACAGACGAGAAAAATAGGGAAAGATGGATTAACAATTGCCCCTTCACAGCCTATCAAACAGAAATTAGTCGTACTCGGTATAGTCACTTAAAACATACTTATTCCTATTGATCCGAACTAAAAATAATCTGAGCTTGACTAGTCCGAAAATTATGTAATTTACTTACTTATTGACATCATTAACAGGGTCGGTCCTGACAAAAATGAGGCCCAGGGCGAAATTATAAAAATGGGCCCCTGCATACTATCGTAAGCAATACATTGCAAAAAAAAAAACGACTTCTTGTAAAAACCGATTTCATGTACGCAATATTATAAACCAAAAAGAAAAAAACTCCATTACACATAAAACATGAGTTCTTGTACGCAATACATTGAAAAACAAAAAAAAAGATCAATTACTTATAAAAAATGACTTCTTCGAGCATTTTTACTTGCAAACTCATCAACAATATCATTCAAATCAATGTTATCCAAAATCTCCTTTTCTATGCATAATATGGCCAAACCATTCAATCTCTCTTGGGACATTGACGATCTCAAATATGTCTTCAACAATTTTAACTTTGAGAAGCTCCTCTCAGCCGATACCACAGTAACCGGCATTGTCAGCATAATTCTGTAAGCAATAGCAACATTTGGATAACAATCTGCACTTTTCACAAATTCAAGAATTTCAATAGCAGATAATGTCTCATTTGGCAAAGTCATTTGCAATATTTTTAATTCCGTAAATAGATCATCCAAGTTAATATCAGATAAATTACCATGGGTAAGAGTTGATTTCAGATTAGTACAACAACTTCTCAAATCATCATTATCCAAAGATCTTAGAACTTTCGAATCAAATAAAAAACCAAATATATGTTCAAATAATTTCAGTTGTCCAAATCTAGATTTCAAAGAAGCAATTGCCATGTCAACAACAACTACAAAATACTCAATTCTAAATGACTCTTCGGGTGATAATGAAACTTCAACATTTTCCCCCTCATCAAATTATTTTTTTCTCGTAACACGACGTTTCGTTGGAAATATTGGCTCTATGTTCATATCAGATGCAATACTTTTAGCAATATCCAAACTCGAATTAAAACCATCATTCCTATACTTTTCAAAATATGAAATTAAACCTTCCAATTGTTTCATGACAGAATTGATGCACATGGATTTTGATTGCAAGTTTTTACTCACCATGTTTACAGCAGATAAGATCTCATACCAAATAACCATACCAAATAAAAATTCAAAATTTTCAATTGATGCAGCTAAACTTTCAGCTTCACTTTTTTACTTTGCATCATCACAAATATCACATAAATTTAATAAAGCATCTCTCAATTTAACAAATTGAAATCTAATTGCTTTAACACTATTAATACGACTTTCCCAACGTGTATTCGACAAAGATTTTACAGTCAACCCTTCAATATTATCAAGTAAAACTTTCCACCTTTTAGTAGAACTTGCAAATAATGTATATATTCGCTGCACTATTCCAAAAAAGAAACTGCTTTCACACAAGAATGTGCCATATCACTCAGAGTTAGATGAAGACTATGACAAGCACATGACATGTATAATGCTCTCGGATTAATCTCAAGCAACCTCTTTTGAACTCCTTGGTGTTTGCCTTTCATATTAGAACTATTATCATAACCTTGACCTCTTACATCTTCAATATTAAGATCAAGTGATTTCAACACATTTTGTAATTCATTAAAAAGTCCTAAACCAGATGTATCATCCATTTTTATAAATTCTAGAAAATATTCTTCTATTTTCACTTTGCTAAATGACATATTAACGCATCGTATTATCAATGCTATAAAGCCTTGTGAGTTGTGATTAATGATCACAGATCACGAGGCTTTATAGCATTCCAACACATGCTATGATTCACAAGTAAATTTGAATGAATGGTTATACAAATTGTGAAGTGACATGCTACGTATTTTTTATTTTTATATTGAATTGAGAAGGACAACATTATTAATTAGTGATGAATAAATTCTGCATTTGAGAGTAAGTTGAGTTGAAGGGTTGAAGCTAAATAATGTGATTTTATAGTGATCAGATAACTTTGGTCGGTGAGAAAAGTCCAACTCAAAAACCAACAGTTCAGTATTTCATCCCCACCTCCACGCCACCTCACCCACCACTTCTTCTTCATTCTTCATCTTCCTCTGAAATTCACTTGTTTCTCATTCATTTTCCTTCTTTCCACTGTGTCATAACCTAATCTTCTTCTTCATTAAGGAGGCTTTCTGCATTAATATGGCAAATATGGCTCATAACAACCTTAATGCCAAACTCGTTAGTCCCGTTGTCTCGATACGATTACTGCATGCTCCTCTGCTGATTTGTTTCTGCTTTCAATGATTTTGGGGTTTGATTTTTCAGGTCTTACTCGGAGACATGGGAACTGGCAAATCGAGCCTCGTAATTCGTTTTGTCAAGGGGCAATTCCTTGAATTCCAAGTAATTTTCCGAATACCTGATCTCAATCTCGTAGTAGCTATGTCTCGTGGATTACACTGGATTTCGATTATACCGTACATTAATCCGAAAATATACACGTGGATATGTGTGTGGTTGTGTGTAGATGTCTTGTGATGGATGCTGCCCTTCGATCATATATTGTTATCATAATTTGGGGGTTTTTGATATATTATGTTCAGAATGATGATCGCTATGTTAATTTGATCGTATTGTATCTGGTTATTTCACAGGAATCGACGATCGGCGCTGCGTTCTTCTCACAGACGGTTTCTGTGAACAATGCCACTGTGAAGTTTGAGATCTGGGACACTGCTGGGCAGGAGAGGTATCATAGCTTGGCTCCCATGTATTACAGAGGTGCTGCTGCTGCAATCATCGTTTACGACATTACTAGCTCGGTATTTGCACAATCCTCATATGCATGTCCAACCTTATATTCATCTGTTTGAATATTTATTGCTTAATTATTACTAGTACGAGGTTTCTGTAAATCGGAAAGTGAAAGTTTGATTAATCTCATGTTTATGCATCTGTATTGATCCCATAAGCAGACATTTAATTGACTTTGCCATTCTTTTTTTAGCACCAAACCACTCTATTATCTTCTGTCTGTCCTTGCATAAAGCATAAATAAGGTTGTGGTTTCTGAGGCTGCTCACATGTTTCCTTCTGCTTCTGCTTGGTGATGTAGGATTCGTTTACACGGGCTAAGAAGTGGGTGCAGGAATTACAAAAGCAAGGTATTTGGCTGTTTCTCTATTGTATTATATGAGAAAAGCATACGTTTAAATTGGATTGACCACTCATTTAAAATTAGACAATAGAGTATGGCTTGGGACCCCAAGGAATAAGGGAAAGACAAACACCATTTGTTGTTATATTTGTCAGGCTTTGTGTATGTGATGTCCTGACATGCATTCACATTTTTTGCAGGTAATCCAAACATGGTTACGGCACTGGCTGGAAACAAATGTGATCTTGAAGATAAGAGGAATGTGACTGCAGAAGTAAGTGTTTTGTTCTATTTGGATGCATTTATATTTCAAATATTGGTTCTCCATCAGCCGTAGTTCATTGTGATATTATATGCTACCTTGTTTTTGCATGCTTTTTCATGAAGGTGTACTCTTCAACTTTGGTTAAGAATTTGAGTAGCACCAACCTATATATAAATGTTTCTCAGCCTCTTCTATTGCCTCCTGTACAGAGGATTCTGAAATAAAACTAGAACGATCTAAAAGTGCAATTAAAATATGGGTCAGGAAATTCCGCAAAATATGTTTCATTGAAATTTATAAAGTTGTATGATCATTGAGTTCCAAGAATCTTTATTGATGTTCTTACCCGTGGAACTCCAGGCCTTGCTAGAAGGGAGTTCTTACCAGTGGAACTCCAGCCCTTGCTAGAAGGGAGTTCTTCTATTGATATGTACTGGTGGGAAGTCAATATGTATTTAACATTACAAAAAAATCCTTTATGCTCAATTGATTAGTTGATTGTGATTTCTTACAACTGATGTAAAAATTGTCTGGCTCTACCTAAGGGTTTACCACCTAGCCGATGCCTAGCACCTTCTGTAACTTTGTTCCTAACTGTTCAGACATCAAAGGGTCTTGATCAATTTAGTGATTTTCTTTGTTAAAGTTGATAGACTTGCTTGGTGTTCTTCTGCCTAGCAATCCTTTTGTTTGAGATTTCACTCTAGCCAAAAGGCCCCAAACTTGTGTTCTTAGGCTGCATGCATAGATAGTGGAGCTAATATTTTATTTAAGTTATTTTATTTTGTAGGTTCTCTTTATTGAAAGGATTTCCCAGTTGTAAAATTTTGCAGTTTATGCTGGTATTGAATTTCTAATCCTAGCTCCTAACTCCAATGGTCCATAATCTCCTTAAACAATATAGATTGTTTATTTACACTAAATCAACACTCTTTTAAGTTGTGAGATTTTATGTTTCCTTAATTTTAAATGTTGGGTTTATCATGCAACTAGTCTGGTTTGGCCTTCTTTTGCTCAGTGGTCGAATGTCCTGTTATTTGCTGCATAGTTCTGCTTATTACTTTTATCTGGACTTGTGAAGGTCTTTGTTTTAGCTTATACTAAATGACTTGATTGAGGCCCTTTGTTTACTGCCTTTTTATTTATTTAAAAAATCCACTTCCATGACTGTAGATTACATGGTAGGTGAATTTACGTCAGTTTAATTCATTTATGGTATCTAATTGATGCTGAAGGTATGAATGCTCTGAACAATGTTCAATTGTTGTCATTTGTAGGAGGCGCGTGCCTATGCTGATGAAAATGGTCTTTTTTTCTTAGAAACCTCTGCAAAAACTGCAGTTAACGTCAATGATATATTCTATGAAATAGGTATGTTTCTTGCTTTGTTTCCAGTTGACTATTTTAGGTTTTTTTTATATGATTGCTGTCAAGAACTATTAAAATTCAAATTCATTTTTTATATGATCTCTGTGGTTTATGATTGTTTCCAGTGTAATACTGTAATTTCCTTCTTGAAGTATTCCGTAGTTATGTGCACCATATCTATTTCTATTGCTTCAAAAGCATTTCTCCAGCAGTGGAAAAATAATCAATAGATTCAACTGCTTATAGAACTAAAAGCTAGATTTGCTGTCAAATTGCGATAGTGTCAATAAGAGAACCTCAACATAAATCTTTTATTGTTTACTACTGTATTAGGTTCCCTTCCAACTTTACATGGTACATAGTATTTTTCTTTAGATTCTCATTAATATTTGTTATACTAATTGCGAGGTTCCAATGGAATGTTTTTGCTTTCATGATACATGACAGATGCATAGTTGTTTAACCATATAGATGTATATATATAAGTCGCTCTTTTAGCACTTAATAATATATACATGGTGAATGAGTACTTATCCAAGCACACCAATAATCTCCAGGCCCACGGTGAGGGTAATCTCGGCAGTGTTGATACATATGTTAATAAGAACACTCGACCTGGTATTTGGGAGGATGTGCTTGTTCCTCTTTCTTGTGTGAACAGTTGTGATAGTCCCTTCATGAACCCTTAAGAAATTGACCCTATCTAGCTTCTGAGCTTTGGTATAGAAGATTTATCAATTTTACTATTTCTTGTGGTTAGCTTGTTTAAAATGTGAAATGAGTCCATACTATTCATATTAAGTTCATATTATTGGTCTTAATATGTGTAAATAACAAATATTATGAACGATGTAAATGCTGTATTTGTCGGTGTTTTTGTTTCTTGTATCTTTCTTCAGGAAGTCATATCTACCCAATTATTACTAGTGCTAATTACTCCTTGCTATATTTGCAGCAAAGAAGTTACCTAGAGCTCAACCCACCCAGACTCCAGCAGGAATGGTCTTGGTTGATAGACCTGCAGAAGGATCTCGTGCCGCATGCTGTGGTTAAGAACTGCCTCACATTAACTGTATGATATGATCCCTATACAGTATTTGTTGTCTTGCTGTTTCTCATTCTGTTTTTTCTGCTTGCTGTCAATCTATCCTGGCTGCTATGCATAAGATGGGGAATGTTGCTAGCATTTAGTTGAAGATTTATTCAAGAAAATGGATTGGATTTATAAATCACTGCTTGTACTAATTCTAAAATAGGAATATTATTGAATCATTGAATGCCTCTCTCAAGCTGATTGTCACTGCCATTGCTCACAAGAATCTATCATTTTCAGGCTCCTCTCCTTCAGTTTAACTAGCTAGCTTTGTCGTGATGTTGAATGTCGATTTCTGATATGCTTGTCCTCTGCTGCATTGTACTGGCAGGTACTTCTCCTTGTAAGTCCTTGCATCCATGGATGTTGCAAGATGAGACTTGTTACCGTCTTGTCTCTTGATGATCTGCTTCTCATGCGAAGCTGTAAATATAGTCTTTTTTTACGAGCAAGTTGAAATTGCATCTCATGAGCCATGACTGCTATTGTAATGCGTAACTGTGATTTCATTGTGGGAGTGACCAGTTTCTTATGTGTTTTTTTTTACCTCTTTCCCTTAATTTTTGTCTGTCTGTCTTTGTTATGGGAGAAAGTGGGCCTAAGAAACTAATCAACTTCAACTCGTTTCCTACATTCAGATTGTTTAAATTGATTGATTTCAGCTCATTTGATCCATTAATGTTAGATTTTTCACAAATCTTTAATAGTTTAGGAACTTTAAATTTTGAAGAGGTTCTATGAAATGAGACGAAATAAATATAAATAATGCAACTGAAAATTGAGGCGCCGCGCCCAACTTACTCTTTCAAATAATGCATCTGCAACCATTCACATCAAATTCAATTTGCAGCACATCAAATAATATTTTAATTAACATCCTCCAATTCAAACTCAAAAGAACCCTTTATGTCAGTATATTTTTTCTCCACTTCTTAAGCCTTAACATAATGGGTAATTTTAAACATAGCTTCCGTTTCTCTCATTATAACTTCCAAATTAAAAGTAATAATAAACATATTAATACATTTACTATTTTAACCTTATAGCTCACAATTGATAATCATTGTTCATCCATTCCCCCTCTACCTCATCTAAGTTTGTCCCTGATTTCTTTATTCGAGTACATAATGTTGTTTACAAATGCATGGAAGTGGTTGCTGCTTAATCATGACAGAGACTCGTTATCCATTTTCTTCAACTGATGATATGACACCGAACAAATTGGTGCAAATTGGCAAGAAAAAAATGCATCCAAATTCAATAAAAATAAAAATGTAACTCATTAAATTTTTGAAGATCGAAGAACACCTCAAGTGAGAACGCATGCGGCCAGAATTAGGGATTGAAGGTCAACAGGTATGATTAAACCCTAATATAATCCCAACTCTCAAATTGAAACTCATAAAGAATATTTTATCTTCACCTCTTTTAAGCCTTTTCAATCAATCATACCTTCCAATTAAACGTTAGCCCAATAGAACTTTTTAACCACTAATTCCATACAAAAGTTCATATTATTAGATTACTCAATTTTATTATAAATAAATAAATAAGTTATTAAATTTAATTATAACTTTGTAGCAAGTCTTGTATTTTTATGCATTGATATTTTTGTGTATGCTTTCAGGTCAGCTTCAATTTCCGTATTATGCACCTATCATTTCATGGATATATGCGTTTTTAAAATTTATAACTATTAACTAGTAAAAAATAATTGAATAAAATCTGAAGCAATACTCCACACTAATATAAACACTTTTAGACCTCAAATTGAGTTTAATAAAACTAGCATGTAACCCGTCGAAAATCGACGGGAAATTATATTTACTAAAATATAAGATAGTATTATGTGATAGATTTAGAAAAATATTATTTATTTATTATTTTACTTATTTTGAGTTTTTCTAAGGAAAATCAATTACGTAATTTATAAAGTATTTAAAATTCTAAACCTATAATACAAAATTTAGTGTGGGTCGGCCACCCAAAGTAGTTGAAAATAATTATTCCTTAATTTTTTTCCTAAAATAGAAATTTATGAGAATGCGTAGGGTTCAATCATTCGATATGAATAAACTAAACTCGTTTAAAATTTATATTTGAATATATCTCCAATTTAAATAAAAAGTAAATTTACCACATATTTACGTCCCAAACTCATACATAATGTCTGTTAAAAATTCTAATCTAATTTACCCTCATTTCTTTCGATAATTTTCAAAACTCTATTCTTCTCTAAAACTGATATGAGCAAAGCATATTTAGCTCTTAAAGAGATTGTCCCACGTCGATTTTGTATGAAAATTAAGATGAATCCTTTTCATGAGTTCAACATTAGATTAAAGAGAAAAAAAAATCACCACTTCGCAATCATATCGTCTACCCCCAGGGTTTCGATCTGGATCCGACCTATTCACCACAATTATGATTTTGTGGGCATTTCTACTATCAATGGTGGTAAAAGATAAAAAATCAAATATAAACTTGAAATCACATAATTTATTAAACTCGTTTAGAATTTATATAGAACCAAATTTAATTAAAAAGTGACTACAATCAAACACATGTCATTTTATTCAAGTATTATAAAATAGAATTTTTTTTTTTTAAATAAAAAAGAGATGAAAACCTAATGGAAGATCAGAAGAACAATCTACAATGCACAGAACAAAAAAATTTAAGATATATAAAATTAAATAAAATAAACAAAAGGAGTAGGCTCGATACGGCCAACTAAAACTATAATGTGAGATAAATAAAAATTGATTAAATTTCTCAAGTAAAAATATAATTATTTCTTTGGTTAATTAAGTAATTAGTCAAATTAAATTGTTGGTAGAAACAATGAGAAAATATATTAATTTTAAGCATTTATAATATGCTTTCAACATGTGTGAGTTTTGTTAGAAAACGATATAGATTCAAAGATTGAAGAATAATTAAATAGGATAGAAGGGAATAAGGCATTATAGAACGTACCAACAAAATAATTATAACACACCATCATAACATCTAGGATGCTACAGAGTAAGATAATTATGTTGGCTAAATCACAGTCATCTTAGATGATATTTGATGGTCTTGGTAACGAGTATCTGGTGTATCTGGGGGAGAAGGAATACATCAGTAGTAATTTTTGTTTTGCTTTCGAAATCTTTTCACTGAGTTAAACTGTTCAGATCAGTTTGCTCGACAACTGAGAAAGTCAGTTGGAACGACTCTACAACTAAGATAGTCAGTTGGAGCGAATCACACACTTGGATGCACAGATATGGCTCCTATGAATGAAGGTCAGCTGTGTGGACCAACTGAAGTTTTAAATCAGTTTTGCGTTGCGAAAGTTGGTGGAGTTTAAGCTCGTTATAAAAACTAAAACCTTTGTAAAAATGGGGAAGATCAAGTTCTCAAAATTAGTGCAATTGTGTGCAAGTGCAGTTTGTATGCAGTTTGTATGTTGAGTCAGTTGGTTAGGAAACTGAATATAAAATACTGAATGTAAATACAGAATGTAAAGGACACATTATTTTAACATGGTTCAGAGATTGACCTCCTATGTCCATTACTTCCTTTTCGGGGAAGTAAATTCACTAGATTAGCTTAAGCGTGCTTACCAAACGTACCACTTGATTTCTGGGTACCAAGCAAACATAACCAGTTCGATTACAGGTTCGAACAAAACCTTACAACACTTTTTCGGGCAAGTGCACAGCTTGGGCTTAGATTCTGGATTCTGAGGAACCTAGTCTTGGATTCCGAGTTTCAAGGGACTCAGTCTTTGATTACGGGTTCAAAGGGACCTAGCTTTGGATTGCGGCTTTCAAGAGACCTAATGACTTTGATTACGGGTTCAAAGTCTGACCTGAGGTTTGGGGGTTAATGAGATTTCCAACTAAGAAGCCTTCAACACTAAGGGAAATGGAGGCTTCGTCCTAAGGCTTCAGACTCGATCTTTTGAGAAAGAGTCGGGTCTGACACAAATTATGTAAGAACCTATATTCTAGACTCGATCAAGAAGGGGCTTTCTGAGAGATTAGATGGAAGAACATGAGGAGACTTGAACACTCAACTTTTGCTGGTCTTCAACCGAGGTCTTCTTGCTGGAGAGAGGGGTGGTCTCCTGCTACTACTTCACTCTTGATTTTGTCTCTCTTGGCACTTCTGCGTACTTGTGTCTGCCCTTATACTTGCCCACGAGCTTTGATGTGGAGACCTTTATTTAGGAAGATCTAACTACCCGTTGGAAAGAGCCGTTTGTTCTCTGCCAAAAGCATGACACTCCACATGCTTTTCTAGAAACTTTCCTAAAATGATAATTGCGACATTTGCTTTTTGCATGTCACTGTTGTCGGCCCATTTATGGTAAGTTCTCCAGCTGACTTGTGCTTCTGAGTATATTTGAATCTAGATTGCAACTCTTCTGCCTTCTACGTCTTCAAAGTCTTCTCTTCTCCGCTTTGCGACGTCTGACTTCAACATAACTTCTCTTCACATTTGAGTTGTATGCCTTCAGGTGCGTGGGTCAGTTGAGGAGTCAACTGAGCTGCTGTCCAACTGAGTTCGTGCTTCAGCTGAGGTTGAGGTCTCAACTGAGTTTGGGTCCGCTGAGTTTAGATCTCAGTTGAGTTCTTCACGAACTGTCTTCTTCACTCCATCTGTCTTTTTTTGCTTGAAACATGTAAAGATAAAATCCCTACGTTCAAACAGTGAACTCTAGCTAAGTTCAGACTGAAGACATTCATTTACTCTGTTGGGGTCAGTTGGGATTTTGGTATCAATCGAAGCCTTTTACTAATTTTTCCAACAACATTGACGACAAATATATTCCAATCTTAATAATTGGACAAAATAATAATTTTACAGAATTAAATTTTTAATAGAATAAAATATTTATTTGGCCAACTCAATAATAATTGGCCAAATTCGCACAATCTTAATCATATTTATGACTTTTTTGAAGAATCTACCACGATTCCGAGTCGGAATTTGCCCGTTGACCATGATATTGATTTGCTCATTCAGTTACATATGCTTGTACTTTATATGTTAGTATTGTTCTAGACCTTCTTACAACCCTTACAAGAAGTTGTGTTCCCTGAAATGAATTAATGGTTTATTGTTGTTTTTGATCAAATTACTAAAATTTTATTAATGAAAATATAAAATTTCGGAAAACCATAATTTTGAAGAATTCATACATCACGATGTTGGGTAGAAATTTAAGATTGTTTAATATGATAAATTAATATTTTTAATTTAATAATCAGTCAAATTAAAATTTCAAAAAAAAAAAACTAATATATGAACAATTAATTTATTGGTCGAATTAATTTGTTGGTGCATAGGATGAGAAAATGTACATTGATTTTAAGTATTTATAGACCCCTAATAGGTGGAGTTTAATCTATATGTGGTAGAAGATTTGTATTAAACTTATAAGTAGATTGGTGTTCGTTGGTGAAAAAACAATTAATGATAACAGTAATAAAACTTATGAACATTAACTTGATTCCTATATAATTAATCATAATAATTATTTATAAATTTGTATGCTATAGAACATTTTCAGTTTTTATAAGTTTGCGTAATATTTAGGGATTTATTTAGGATTTAGAATGAAATTTATTAATTTAAAACTTATATTATAATTTAAAATTTACTCTTTTCAAGAAATTAAGGCAAATAAAACAGGTGGTGTGAAAGATGAGAAAATACATATAGCGCAAAAATTAATAGAATCAAATAAGAAGTAGATGGACTAGAATTAGATGTTCAATTATATTGATTTTAAGTATTTATAGGCTTTTTAATATGTGAAGTTTCATTGAAAAATACAAGATTTTAGTGGATATTAAAATTTATTATTTTATATTTAAAAAATTAAAAAATTGAGAATTTAAATAAATATTAACTAGTGGTATAACCCGTCGAAAATCGACTGAAAATTATATTAATAAAAATTAATAAAATTATTAGATAGTACTAATATGTGATAGAGTAAGAAAATTATTATTTGTTAATTATCTAGGGTTAAATCCTTCGATTATGTAATATACTAAACTTGCTTAGAATTTATATGTCCTTGAACACATCTAAAACTCTATTAAAAAGTAATTTTACCACATGTTTACGTCTCAAACCTATATAATTATGGCTGTTAAAAATTATAATCTAATATATTCTCATTACTTTCGATTTCAAAACTCTTTTTTCTACAAAACCGATGTGGGCAAAAATATATTTGTCTCTCAAAGGAAAACGGCTCTTAAGCTGAATCTTTTAGCTTTTTATGAAGAAAACGAGGCAAGAGAAGGAGCGGGTAGTGAGAGAGAGAAGAGATATATAAATAGCGAATAATACTATAGATGTTAAGATTGTCTATAAGATGAAAGTGACCCTAAATACCCCACATTATGAATTCAACACAAGATTTAGAAAAAAAAAAAAGTTAAACCACCACTTCACAATCATCCCGTCTACCCCGACGGTTCTGACCTGGAACCTGCCTATTGACGACAATACTGATTTTAAATTATATAAATAATATTCTTCCAAATATATTCACAAAAAAATTAAAGATGAAATTTGTGTTTCTTTTTACCTGAAATTAATATTAATTATATACATATAAAAATATTTACACAATATTTAATAAATAAAAATTTAATTATAAATTATAGTATTATATAAATAATCATCTTCCAAATATATTGATAGAGAAATAAATGATGACATTCGTTTTCTTTTTTACCAGCTTCGAGAATAACTTTTTGAACTGAGAATAGAACTTCAAAAATTGTATCACTATGTACTTGGTAGTTTTTCATTTTTACAAAACTTTATGTGGAATGATTGTGATTCATTAAATTATTTAGTCAATGATATAAGATAAAAGTTGACCATAAATATCCTTAATTTTATGAGTTTAAAATTATATAATATATTAAAAAAAAAAGTTGTCCCGCAAGTACTGAAATGGCCCATCTACGCGCGCGATTCTTGGTCGGAATTGGCTCGTTGATAAATCGTTAGTAATTTTTCTGCCAATTTTCCTACACATTCTATGCTTTCCAACGGAGACGATTAATTAAACAATTTGAGATGATGTGTTTAGGATTATTCAAACTTGTTTGAAATTTATATATTCGTACTTGTTTAAAATCCGATTAAAAAATTAGTCATTTGTGTTCCTTTCTGAAAAAAATCCGTATATTAGTCTGCCGCCACAGTTCTGCGTCGGAACTGGCCCATTGACCACGACTCTGATTTATAAGTGCGTAATTTATAAAATTTGTTTAGAATTTATATAGATCCAAAAATTTAATAAAAATAATGATTGTACTATTCATTATCGTCTTTAATCGTATAGTAATATTCGTTAATTAAAATTATATATTATGCAAAGTTGGAAATCCAACTACAAATAACATAAAACTTATTTCATGGATGACGATTATAGATTTTAAAAAATACATGGGAAAAAAGCATAAAATAAAAAATTTCTCGAGTTGAGGTAACCGTCGGTTGGGAATTGGCTCGTCTACCGCCACAGTCTTGGGTCAGAATTGGCCCATTAACCACGATTTTGATTTATAAATGCATAATTTATGACGATTCTAGATTTTAAAAAATACATGAAAAAAATGAATAAAATGAAAAATTTAAAATATTAATAAGAATAAAGAATGAAAATGTGTCACATGGGATCCCGAGTTGAGGTACCCGTTAGTTAGAAATTGGCCCGTCTACCTAATTAATTGACAAATTAGAAATTACTTATTTTTTATCAAATTAAATAAAAAAATATTAGACTATTTTCAAATTTAATTCAGTTAACCAATAAATTATCCAAACTATTTTAGAACCATTTATTCTGTCAACTAATAAATTGGTTCCCTAATAAAAATAATTATCTATTCAGCCAATTAATAAATTGATCAAATCAAATTAAATTAAACTATAAAAATATAGCAGTTATTTATTCGATCGATTAATAAATAAATTAGCCAAATAAAACTCCTACAAAAAATAATTATCTATTCGGCCAATTAATAAATTGATAAAATTAATTTAAATTAAACTATAAAATATAGTTATTTATTCGGCCGATTAATAAATAAATTGGCCAAATAAAACTGGTGGAACAAAAGATGAGAAAATACACATTAATTCTAGGTATTTATAGGCTTTTTAATAGGTGAAGTTTCATTGAGAAACCGATGTGGAGCACAAGATTTTAGTATTGATATTTAAAATCTATTATTTTACATTTAAAAATTCAAAAATTTAAGAATTTAGATAAATATGAATGGAGTAATATAAAGGGTGCCACGTAGGATTTTTTTAAAGCAAGAATCATTTTCCTTTTAGTAATATAACGATGATGGTGTGATTAAGAGATTTTTTCAAAGTAAAAGTCATTTATTTTTTAAGAAAATAATAATACAACGATGATTATTATTAGTTGTCCTTGCCATTTAAATAAGCCCACAACCACAAGTCATCAAAGATTTACTGTTAGTCTTGAACATTAATGAAGCCCATATCCAAAACAAAATAAAACAAATTACATTCATAAATGAAAGCTCTAGAAAAAGACTCTCCCCCTCCTGCCATCGCTACTCCTCCTTCATCAGGTACTTCCGTTTATTTTCTAAATCTTCAGTAAGAAAATTTCTGCGGCAAGATTGCGAAGATCACACTTTGAAAGAGTATTATGAGTCTGTGACCGTAGAAACGCAAATTTGCGTTTATATTGTTCAAAATCACATCAAGAACGCATATTGCAATTCCTCTTGTGCAAAATGGGTTTTGCAGTATGGTTGAAGATGGCCTGAGGACCCTTAGAATTTTGATTACTCTCCAAATTTGGTTTTAATTAGTTTTAATCAGATATTTCTAATGTCTAATCCTTTTCTATTTTCAAAAATTTGAGAATTTATTGTGTGATGTGGCCACTACTGTTTACTGAAATCAGAAAGGGCTCCTTTAATTGTATTTGCAGTTTTTTGTATAGACTTGATTCTGTAATTTCTGGGTTTTTAAGTTGGTTTGGAGGATTTGTGAAATGTTGTGAGATATTTTAGTTAGATTTAGACATTTAATATAAATTGAGTTCCCAGGGAAATTATTAATAATGTAAATAAAAATAGAATATTGCTTGAGAAAGTAGTACTTGTTTCCTGCGCAGCGCCTGAAGATAGCTGATACAAATTTTTGAATTGAATCTTGCTGGTTGTCCCTAGCCAGTTTACCGAAAGCTCAAGTAAAAATCAACTGTCTGAACAACTCAGAACTTGTACCACTAAGTTAGTAAGCATGCTGTTAAAAACAGTATGGCTGCTCAGTTGGTGAATTAATTCAATTAGTTTCATGGTTCCTGATTTCTTTCTCATTCATACTTGTAATTGCTAGATCAATTTATACAGGCTAGATTATGTGGAGGTCTTTGCGTTTAGGTTGGGCAAAGAAGCATAATTCTTTATTAAGAGATCTATACTGGGTCATTCTACACTTAATAAATGTGCTGCACCACTAGGATTAGAATGCATTACAAGTTTCTATATGGACTTTAGCTTTTCATTGTATAGGATGTGCACATTTTTTACTTTGAACTATAGCTTGATTCATGTAAAAAGGAACTATGGCTTTTTACGCAGCTGTCTCCGAGTATTCTTATACTGGGTTATATGAACTGTGCATGCTAACAAAGAGAATTTCTTCTAGGCCACTAGATAATAAAATTAGAGTTTGCCATAGGTCTCATGCTTAAAGACAGCCCAATTGCTATAGATAAGTTCCTTATGTGTAATGGATTAGCTTGAGGATGTTTTATATCTGAGTTAAAATATCAGTAATAAGAGGTCATTGGTTCTATAGTGCTCGAATTTGCATTTGGGTCAAAAGATGACATTTGGTTATTCTGAACACACGGTTACTCCAATTTACAGTTTTATTATTCACTGGGTATCAATTGCAAAAGTTGCCAGCTATTTTGTACAAGTCTTTGATGTGTTTAGCATAAATGATATCAATTCAAACTCTGAGTGCAGGGACAGTATCCAGGAGCTGTATTGGACTTAATATTCATCAAAAGAAAGTAAGTGGGCAGCCAGTTAGCAGTGAAGCATGAAATCCCACTCTCCTTGGAGCACAGCCAGAAATCCAGTCAAGTTTCGGATGTAAGTTAGTCCCATCTCTCTAGCTAGCTACCTACGTCCTCCCAACCCTGGACTTTATTCTTAAAACTATTATTGAGCAACATGTGTTTCTGGTTACTATGTATGAAAACTTAACATTGAATATTAACGTCATTTCTAATGTGCAGACCAACAGCAGATAACCTAGTCCCAATACGCCTGGACCTCGAAATTGATGGACAGAGATTTAGAGATGCTTTCATCTGGAACCCTTCTGGTAATTTCAAATTTTTATGCTTCTAACCACAATTTGCGCAACTCTATGTTCTTACCAATGTCTTGAATTTGTTGTGTCTTGGTGTGTTATCTCTTGGATACATTTCAGTTCTAACTGGTCATTCACCATTCATTGATCTTTTTTAGAAAAAACTTCGTCCCTGTGAAGATCACAAAGTTAACAGCATAATGTTTCTAAATTTGTAAAGGATAATAAACTTGACATGTATTGGAGAGTAAAACAATAGGATTTGTGTATTAACAAATAGAGAGGCTCCCATATATATATATAGTTAGTAGATACTATGGTTACAAACTAAGTTACAATCTAATCCTAAAATAAGTAGAGATACACAAGGAAGCCTAAATACTTGTAATCTCTACAACAATATTCTTTCAACCCTCATTGATAAAATTAAAATTGCA
Organism: Schizonepeta tenuifolia; assembly: GCA_029490685.1. Classification (NCBI taxonomy): domain Eukaryota; kingdom Viridiplantae; phylum Streptophyta; class Magnoliopsida; order Lamiales; family Lamiaceae; genus Schizonepeta; species Schizonepeta tenuifolia. The sequence continues at coordinate 80,147,606 of CM055956.1, read as the reverse complement.
GATTGTCATGATCATCAAACAGAAAATAAAATAAATAGCAAATAATAGTAATAACTAGTTGAATAGCAAGTCCATCAAGCCCGCCATCGCCTTAGCTTGCGCCGAGTGTAAACCATCCAAAGCCCATTCGTCAAGGCTCTATCAGTAGCACTAATCTCCCGATTCCCTAACTGCAATATACTGTAATTAGTTGTTGAAACAATAGTCACTAGGTTAAACCTTTGATATGGATGCTAGATGTAATTGAAATCATTCATATATCCATAAATCTAGGCAGGTTACTCAAATTATCCTAATTTCACTAGTTTATTTTATACAAACTTAAAGCTTAAATTGATTTTCCAATTGTAGATCCTGATTCTGAAGTAGTGGTGTTTGCTAAAAGGACAGTGAAAGACTTGAAGCTTCCTCCTGCTTTTGTCACACAGATCGCTCAATCCATACAGGTATTGTATTTTCTACCAATTCCTCATATACATTTTATTTAGTGCACTGGGCTTTACTGATTAATTACAAGAGTGAGGATGGATGAGCTCCTTTGTGATGCGCTAAGCCATCGATCTGTGCACTTTATAAGTTTCTTTTACATGCTGTCTCGGTTTCTGATGTTTGCAGGATATGCATGTTTTAACTTAAAGATTACTCCTAACTACCTATTAAGTATCCAAAATGCCTTAAATTGGATCTTTTCTTAGCAAGATGCCCCTCTTCTAAGTTGGATGATGAGAGAAAATTGAGATTTCATTAAAGATAAATACAGAGGCCTTTCAGCAAGAACTATGCTTGTGTGTCAATCAGTTAGAATAACTGGCCTGGTGTTTATTGTCTTACTATTTTCACTAATATATATTTTCTGCATGCTATGTCTGACTGTTTATCAAATGCCCCTAATTTGTAGACGCAACTAACTGACTTTCGGTCATATGAAGGACAAGATATGTATACTGGCGAGAAAGTTGTTCCTATCAAGGTTTGGCATAGCTGAGTTGCGATTATAGTTTCTCTCCACGCTTGCATTGATTTTTGTTTTCCTCTGTCCATGTTGGTCCAGCTTGATCTTCGTGTTAACAGTACTCTCATAAAAGATCATTTTTTATGGGTAAGAGCAGCAGATACTTACATTTTTTTTTCTTGAAGTTTTTCCTGATAAATTATGAATTCAAAAGAAACAAGTTTTTTGTTATTTACATTTGCTTCATTATAAACATTTCAGGATATGAACAATTTTGAGAGCGACCCTGAAGAATTTGCTAAAACATTCTGCACAGACATGGGCATTGAAGATCCTGAAGTTGGAGTAAGCACTAGCAATTTGCCTTCATTGTATAATTGTGAAAAACAATGAGGATCCACATTATCAAAAAGATAATATGCACTTCATGGTCTAATTTTGTTTGCTTCTAATATGTGCAATCAAATATTTATTTATTTTTGCTTGCATTCTAAATATGAGCACTTCTATTGAATGCTTATTTTCATGCATTCACTTTCTTCAGCCTGCAATTGCAATTGCCATTCGAGAACAACTTTATGAGGTGAGTGGATTTTTTGCGGTATGCTCATGGTTAATCTGTGTACCTTATATCATGCTGATATGGTGATCACTTACATTGGTATATAATTTATAGCCTTTTTTTTGCTTTAGATTTCTGTACAAAATGTGACTTCAGCTCGCGAAAGCAGAATAAACAAGAAAGGACGTAGAGGGCTCGAACATAGCCAGGCCAGGTCTCTTATTTGTCTCAGATTTTTATATATTTAATATTTATTATATTTGCATTTTGCTTCAGAAATATGTAGAAATGATATGGTGTACAGCTAGAGACCTTTCTCACTCTACTTCAATAACAAAAATCTTCCTTATGTTTGTTTCCCTCCTTGCATCTCAGCAAGAACAGTGGGAACGCTGTGGACTTATTCAAGTTATTTGGAAGCAAGTCCAGTGTCGTAAGGTGATCAAAATTGATTCAAGAATTTCTAAATTTCAATGATGTTCTTCTATGTTGATTTTATGACAAATTAGCATCACTAAAACCTAATTAACCGGTGAAATCTGCCTGCAGGAAGAGGAAGGAGTGGGATGTATATGAACCCATGATCGATCTGTTATCAAATGAGGAGGTGGACGCCCTTGAAGCTAGGGAGGAAAGAAATGTTCGATGACGAAGACACAAGTAGAGAACACAATGCTCATCACCCTTTTCTTCTTTTGAGAAACTGATCGTCCTGGTTGCTTCGAACAAAAATCAAGAAATTTGGGCCAAATTTTGTGTTATATATTTCCTTGTTGCTGCATAGTAGTAAAGCTTGGTTAAACTTGGTGCATTCTACTCTTGAGAGTTGTCATTATTGTATGAGTGCTTGTTATATCTTAAATCGGTTGCATAAAATATTATTAGCACAAATGTATCAAGTTTGATAAAGTATGAAGGTTTTGGATTTATTTGTTATTGGGCTCGGATTATATAAAAGTATTCGATTTCAATACTGTGTCTATGCCTATGCCTAGATACAGACTGAAAGAATGAATTATAGTATTCATTTATAGAGAGAATTGTTGAGATGGAGTCTGGATGAATTTGCGTCAATGTTAGAATGTTGAAGGTGGTGAGCTCAAAAAAAACAAAGAAAAAAGAATGTAGAACGTGGGGCCGCACAAACTCAAACATTAGGACTGAGTGCTTTTGACTCAAAATTGGAGGGATATTTGCATCTTATGTACTGTACATGTATACACACTCTCTGTTCGCTAAAAAATTGTTTAAAATAATACTCCCTCCGTCCACAAAATGATTGACATATTGTGGAAGACACGAGTTTAAGAATATAGTAGGTAATAGTGAATTATAGTGAAATTTATTGTGAGTGGAGTAATCCCACAATAAATGTGAATGGAGTAGCAAAAGTGGAAACCATTTTGTGGACAAATTTAAGTAACAAAAGTGACAACCATTTCGTGGACGGAGGGAGTATGATAGAAGTTTTAAGGAAAAATGGTAGAAAATTGTGTGGGTGTATAAAGAGTTTAACAGTTAAGCTATATTAAATAAAGTTATGTCAGTGTCTAATAATGACATTTTCGGTGATAAGATGCCGTTTGAAGATTAAACTTGTGAGTTAGATGGTGTAAAACATTGAAGGTGCAAACTTTTTGGATTTGGATCATCTGCAGTGCTTAAACACAGCACCCCTTGCTGTGCTATGAAATGACGCCACTTAAGCAAATTTTTAGGGTTTTTTTTTTTTCAAATATGTTCTATATTCTGCTCTTCCTCTTGCCTTTTATTCCTTTCAATGTTTTCAAATCATTTCGTTACATCAGTGTTTGAAATTTTACAACTATGCCAAAATGTTAAATTGAAATATAAAACTGTAAGAAATATAAAACCCAATTATAGATTAATTAACTTAGTTACAAAAATCAAATGAAAACTAAATAACTATAAAATGTGATTATGATATAATTAACATTTAACCATGAAAAAAAAGTCCTCTAGAAAAGCTATGAAAAAAACATTATTTAAAAATTATATAAACTTTCAAAAAACAAAATTATAGTTAAAAACTTTCTTTGAATCCAAAAACAGAATAATAACAAAACTAAGAAAAGAGGAGGAAAAAAAAAACTAAAACGACTTTTAGTCTCATAATTTTACACGAAAAAGATTTAAAAATATTAAAAGGAATCAAAGGCAAGAGAAAGAGCAGAAATTTAAAAAAAAAAATTGCTCAAGTGGCATAGCAGGTGGTGGGTGCTGTGTTTATTAGCACATCCAAATCCAAACTTTTTAGAGATGTAGCAGGTAACCAAAATACAATTAAAGTCAAAAGTTTTGGGGGGAAGGATGAATTACTATTACTACACTACTAGATAGTGAGCCCAATTTAGCTAGATTCGTACAACACATACGTGTAGGGAAAATGTAAATGGCTGAGCTAGCAGGAAACACAATTGACAATTCGATTATATCGAATGATTGCCTCGTGAAAAATAAAATAAGATAAAAGTCGTTTTGTGCACTAGTGAATAAGAATAATGGTGACAAGAAATTGATAGGTTGAAAATGCTGTGCCTATCACATGGGGTGTATGTATAAATTGTAACACATCAATCATCATCAACCTTTATATTTTCCAAGATATTTTTCTCCATCCCTAAATTGTAAGGTAGTTAGGACCAAGTTTTGAGCCATACTTATTTCATTATTTTTGTCGTATTCAGCTAGTGCGATCTGATTTTCTTCTTTTTTCTATCATTATTTTTTAGTTATCAATCAACTATTTCTTCAGTTTTTTTTCTTAGTTGGAATTTTAATTAGCTTTCTACGAGATGGCTAATAAAAAATATAAGACGATTTTTGCACATAAATGCCAATCATATTTTTGAGAATGAACTCCAATCAACGCAGAATCACCACTGGATTAGGATGTATAATGTTCGTATTCTTTTCCGTTACCTAATTAAATTGAAACGAATATGACCTGTATTTATGAAATCTAAAGAAAATCAAGTAAAAAAAAGATGAAACCTAAAGAAAATTTATAGTAGTGATTTTTAGTTTTTGGATGGATCGTGGACGTACGGGACTCAAATCCTATTTTCCAATTTGAAACAACTCAGTTGAAAAGCTGGTTCATTATTAATGATTAACTTGCTTGATAATATGATTTTGGTGTCTTTAAGTACAATATTTTTTACTATATACAGTATCAATATTATTTTTTCTTAAATCTATATTTATACTAATATAAAAAGAGCCTTATTTTACAAAATATGCTTTGCATATATTATCCCTACTATATATTTGAGAATAATAATGTAATATAATATAACGAATTGGAATAATTTATTAGGATTCAAATTTTCCGTATATTGATTTAGATTACCTAATTTAACATACTTTATTATATCGATTTAGATTACCTAATTTAATATATTTTATGTATAGTAAATAAAAACATGCTTATCTTATTAAAGTTAAAATATAGTATTGTGATGAGAAGTTGAAAATGAGGAGTATACTTGCCAAATTTAACTTTATGTTGTTGTTAGATTTTAATTTGCTTTCAAGCATTATTACGAAAAGCAAAAATAAGAAGAGATTCTGTGAGACTAATGCATTATAATTATTATTATTATGAAATACCAAAACAATTCTATTATTATGACTAATTAGAAATAATTATTTGATTATACAATTCTTAATATTTTGCTAATTATGTACATTCTTAATTTCATTTGATTATACAACTTTTAATATTTTGCTATTATGTACATTAATTCTTAATTTCATTGGTAAGAGTTTTCATATATAATTTATAAATTTAAATTAATAACTATTGTTTAGACTTTTTCCTTCTTATTTGAACTATTGGTATTTTAGATTTTAGTATTTGATTATCCAGAGCTTTGAATGTCTAGGGGTGTTCAGTTAGATGGATTAGACTTTAATCTCATGAATGTTATTCGGTTGGTTTAGACTCGTCATCAGTCTCAAGACAATATCACATTAGTAATTTTAGAATTCTTTTTGTTTTTTCAATACACTAGATTGAAACATCACGAACGGACTGTATAAATTTATATACACATTTATTTTATTTTTATCAACTGAATATTTTCTACCTTTAGAAAAATATGAAATGCACCAATAAGAATAAATATTTATTGGAATCATTTTCTTCAATGTGCGAGTGCACGTTATTATTGCTAGTATAATAAATATCTGTAACACGTACAAACTATGATAGGAAAGTGAAATTATGCTAGTTTAGTTCAATAACAAATTTTTACTACTTTTTTCCTAAAAAAAAAAACCTATACCACTAAATGATCTTATATATTATGTCTCCCGTTAAGATTGAATGCACAATCACACACATATTTGGACAATATATATGCAAAAACCCAGTTACGGGGTATAATGTTTCGAGCAATTCCTTTTTACTTGCCAAATGTATAAATTTATATTTTTCATGTCTTTTATACCTCATTTTATTTTTCATGTCTTTTAGATATTTCTTACTTTATCCATCGATTTCATTCCAAAAGAACAAGATATAAAAATTATGGTCACCCCTTCAGGATAGATAAATCTATGGGGCAACATGCCAAATAGTCAATATGGATAGTTAAAAATAAATTTTGTCTAGCTACTTAACATCTATAAATTATAACAATATTTCGTAAATTTGGACCCTTATACCCTTCAAACTAAATAGTATAAGTTTGGTACTAATATGTATATTCGTACCAACATACTATGTTGCATGCATGTTCCGCAGCCAGCACCACCACCACCACCACTGCCACATCTATTCCGCCGCCACCCCGCCGCCGTCACCACCTCCACCGCCGACGTGGTACGATTGGTACGAATTTACAAATTCGTACCAATATACCAAGTTGTAGAGTTATTCCGCCACCCTGCTGCCATCACCACCTCCACCGCCGGCGTGGTACGATTGGTACGAATTTGCAAATTTGTACCAATATACCAAGTTGTATACTTATTTAGCCACCACGCTGCCGTCACCACCACCACCGCCAGCGTGGTATGATTGGTACGAATTTGCAAATTCGTACCAATATACCAAGTTGAATATTTATTCAGCCACCCCGCCGCCGTCACCACCTCCACCGCCGGCGTGGTACGAGCGGTACGAATTTACAAATTCGTACCAATATACCAAGTTGTATACTTATTCCGCCACCCCACCGTCACTGCCGCCTGCAGCCACCGTCAGGCGGTGAGGTACGCTTGGTATGAATATGCATATTGGTACCAGCATACTGTATTACATGCATATTTCGCCGCTGCCATTTCCACCATCACCTCCACGAGGTACGATTGGTACAAATATGCATATTCTTACCAACATGTCAAGTCATATGCCTCGGCAAGATGGTATGAATTTTCTCATATGCCTCAACAAGATGGTACGAATGTAGAAAAGTCGTACCATATTTAGGTACAATTTATGTTATTTCGAACCTATGATACAAAGAATATATGATCTGAAAGTCTCATATTTATTGCATGCACCGATTTTGTCCTGATTCAATTATAATTAATGAAATTGGTACGATAGTACAAATTTGATAATTCGTACCGAACGTAGTGGAACGAATGGTATGAACAATTGTATTTTGTTCTAATCGTATCAAAATATTGTGTGCATATCTACATGAACTGGACTGATTGTACAATATTATTCCATCATACAACTAATTACAGTAGTGATATCGTAACAAGTTGTTTACAAAATAGATATTGTGGCAAATACTGACATTCCATATTTGTAGCACATCCTAATACAATAATTACTAATATATCACAATTATTCCTTTAAGAACCTATGCACCGATTATACTACTTCCTCCACGACATCAGGAATGATTTCACACAAAATTATGCAAAGATCGCCTATAATTTGCGCTCCTCAAGTCACCATCACCTTGTGTCCAATCTCAACTCAAAACCTCTTATAGGTCCACCAAACTTTCCAATAAATATAAACAAAATAACATTAAAAATAATACAATATTACAAGTTATATAAAGCACAAATGGTACGAATGCACATATTCGTACCAGAGTACCAAACCTTTTTGTGGTAGTCCGGTGCAAAAATACCAAATTCGTACCAAAGTACCACGTTATGGCCTAGGTCTCTGGTACGAAACTCTCGTATTCGTACCAGAGTCTCCAATACAAATATATGTATTTGCACTGGTGATTGAACTCATAAATCAACCCAAAAACCATCCTAGTAAGTAACCCGTCGAGACTCGACGAGAAATTATTTTATATTTTTATCTATATAATATATTTTTAAAATAATTTCGTTTTGTAAATAATATTGTATTTTACCAATGTGAGTAAGGGAACATCTTGTAAACGATAAAAACCAAAAAACAGATCGCACCATTATAACTTCGAAAAAATTTATTTTTCTCTCTCAACGCTTCCCCTTCATTCTCTCTCTAGAATTTCTCTCAAAACATACTTATATTTAAAAATAATTTTATATCTTATTTAGAAATTGTTATGTTGTTTGCGTTAATTATAAATCAACTTAGTAAATTAATTATATTTCACATATCTAAATTTATAATTATGAATGACAATAAACCACATACTCATTCATTACATATTTTTCAAAATTTGTTTTAGAATTTTTTTTACATCTCAATTAAAATAGTGACTTTATTGTATATACTCGTCTTAAACCTGTTGGGTAATAGTACTCTATAAAATCTGAACACTACAAAGTTAATATTAACTAAAATTAACAAAAATTCTTCTTTTTATGTCTATTTGAATTGTCTCGTTGGTTTGAATCGTCTAGTTGGTTTATAATACATTAACATCTCTAATCTTAGCCAAAGGCCGAGAAATATATATTTGCATTGTGATTATAAATTTTTCAAATCTAAATTTATTTATAGTTTTTCTACATCTCCATTAAATTTGTGACTTTATTTTATATATCCATCACAAACATGTTGGGGAGTATCTGATAAAATCTTAACAATACAAAGATAAAATCAACTACAATGATAAATTGATACCTTTGATCTTAGCCAAAGGCCGAGAAAGATATATTTCTATTTCCAAAAAAAAAATGTCTATTTGAATTATCTCATTGGTTTGAATCGTCTCGTTAATTTATAATAAATTTATAGTATCTCCAATCTTATAGCCAAGTACCAACAAAAATATATTTATATTTTCAAGATATGTTCTTTTTCTTTTTTTAGCTATCTATTAATACATTAGATTTAATGTGATATGAGTATTGCACACACTATTCGAAAATTTTAGAAAAATATGAACGAACGATAAAAAGAATTTGATGTAGATATATTGGTCAAATATATTTATTTAGTTTTCATGCATATTTTCGATTACAAAATTTCAATTGGCCTCTTAAATGCTAATTAACTTATTTTGTTGCTTTAAATTTTATTATTGGCGCTAGCTATAGATTAACCTAAAAAATAATTTTACTTTTTATAATTATTAAACATAAAATTAATGATGAAAATGAAGTTATATAATCTGTATTTAGAAATTGAGAATATATATCTATTAAAAATTAAAATATAGTACAATATATAATATTAATTATGAATTTTTTAGAATAATATATTAATAATATTATTTAGAAAATGAGAATATATATATATATATATGTTAAAAATTAAAATATAGTACATAATATTGTTAATAATATTATAAATTAATAATACACAAAGCTTTAAGGAAGTGTGAAGAATAGAGATAAACATAGTAATAATAAATATATATAAGGCATGAGAAATTATTATATGAATATAATAAGTAATATATGTGTATTATTATGAATTAATAATGAGGTATGAGAAATTATTATATGAATATAATAAGTAATATATGTGTATTATTACGAATTAATAATGTCAAAAATACGAAAATAAAGGAAAATCAGAGCACCGTTTATTTTATTATTATTAATATGATTTTCTTTGATGAGTAATCGGGATCCGGATCCTCTAATGTGGCTAAAAACACAGCACATCCTACGGTGCATAAAACGGTGGCGTTTAGGCAACTTTATTTGTGTTGTGCTGCTCTTCCTCTTTTATCTCTCTCTATCCCTTTTTGTTTCTTGCTTCTTTTTACTTCAAAAGAAAAGGACGCAAGTTGGTATTTTGTTTAGTTCTCCATCACAAATTATTTAAAATTGCAAAGCATACGCTCAAAATATACAAACTAAAAAAAAATCAGTTATATCTTCATCAATTTCTCTCTCTCTCTAGTTCGATCCTTCTTAGAAAGTTATCTTCGTTATAATTGTTCTTGTAATTCCACGGTTCACCATTCCTCTGCCCTTTCTTCATTATCACCGGCTGTTTTTATCGGAAATGAAGAAGCTAGAATCTGGAGGTGATGGATATACTGTGAATCTGGAGGAGGTAATGGTAAATGAAATGTTGGGAAATAGATCATAGGATGTATACGAAAAAACAACGCCACCGTCAAATGAAAAATATATATATATATATATATATATATATATACGAATACGAAAAAACCTGTAGAACGCCATCGTTTCGTGCACCGTAGGATGTGCTGTGTTTTTAGCCACCACAGAGGATCCAGATCCGACTAATCGGGACTCCAACTGACGCGGACTATGTGGTGGTAAAGTATCAAAGGTCATTAAATTAAATCGTGGGAACTGGACTGTAACTGCTATGTTTGGTGCGCACTGAATAAACTCTCGTCCTTGTGCAGTAACCTGTAAATCATATAAGGTAGTGCACTGGATAAATCTTCGTTCAATAGCCTGTAAACCACTCTTTACCACTAAGCCATCCCCAAAGGTACGTACAAAACTCTTTTGAAACATTATAAATGAGTTTGTCTAGTATGTGGAGCGGAGGACTATATATATCAAAAATTAAATAAACTTTGTGAGGAAAATAAGAAACACGTACGTATGGTGGTGACACGCATTTTTATGAATGTGTTTGGTGTAGAAGTAGAACTGTCATAAATTGGTTCAGCCCTTTCGATCGAATCGATGGAAAATTGGAATTAGGCGGGTTTAGGGTCTTCAAACTTAAAACAGAGACATGCTTGGACATTGTACTCTCCAATCATTTGCTTAATTTTATTTGAGGAGGAAAAAGTAAAGTGATAAAAAGATGTTACATTTGATTTAGCAATGTGTGGTTTGGAAGATTTGGAAGGTTCGGAATAGTTGGATTTTCAGAAATTCTTTGCCAGATGTGATGAAAGTCATTGAAGAAATTCAAATAAGCTAATGGAAATGGATTCGAGCTCATTTTCCACTTTTCTTTTGTTATGCTCTAAATGATTAGTGTTTTCAGCCCTTAGGTTGCATTCCGTTCAAGTTGTAATTTGCTTAGTTTTTTCGGGCATTTTTTCTTATGTTATACTTTCTTTGGGTTTTGAGTACTTGTACTCTTTTGCTATAAATTTTCTTTAACATTTTAAAGGGAAAAAAAAAACATTGTACTGTATATCGAATCAAAATGACCTTAAACCAGTTGATGCGTTATCAATGGATTGGTCAACCTCATCATTTTCATACTAAAATCAGTATTTCGGATGGGCTAATTCATTTTTATGGCCCTAAGCCCACATATTAAAACCAATACTATTCAATCCAAACACTACAAATTATGTCAAATTCTTCACAATCATTGTTTCAATTACTGACCGAAAAAAGTAATTAGCATCAATCATAAAATTTAGAAGCGTTTAGAACTTCCCTTTGTTTGGGTTCGATTCCCTGACGCTGCTACGTGCAGTGCAGCGGATTAATTTACCCAATTATGCATATCCAAATACATAACAATTTCATGGTCTTTTGATTTCACTTTTCAAATAGGAAAATGTAAAAGAGTATAAAAAGCTTTAAGAGGAATATATATATATATATACACTTAGTATATATACACACACACTGTAGTATAATTAGCACCTGAAAAGTATTTACATGTTGTTGTGATGTTGTCGCTGTGCCAATGCCATCGAAGTTACTTTGGAGTATAACTAATCCTAATCTGTAGATATATAAGCCGGCTACGGCGTATTTCACATTGTACTAGTCATGCACGCACATTCAATATGCTAAAATAAAAAAATAAAAAAAAAGGGAATTAGTTAATTTTAAAATGAATTTGCATTACAACGGAATGTTCCACGTGTCCGCAAATTCATGCCTTTGATCAAAGTGTTATTATCACTAGCGGGCGACATGACATGACATGCATGTTTGAAAAATAAAACCATTTGAGAACGCAATTTGTAAAGCGTATCTTACTTATACTACTGTATATGTATGGTTAATGGCAACATCGGTCGGCCTTCCAAAACCACACATCTCCATCTACACCCCATCATCATTGATTAATTCTTCACAGTTTTTTTATTTATTATTATTTTTAATACCGTAAGCTAATTAATGGAGCAGTAAATTATGTATAATTCTCCCAATCCACACCAGATTACCATAACTTCATAAAAAATATATTATATATTACTAACAACATACATACACATGGCACATATTGAGGAAGTGAACCCTACATTAGCCACAAATAGTGAAATAGCTAGCTTGCTTTTGTTGGCTTAATTATATACTAGTAGATTAATCATTGATCGGTCGCAATCAGAGGCGTGACAAAGCAAGAACCTGCTCCTGATTTTGTTTCTGATTCTGCCGCGGCGGCGACCGCCTCTTGACCGCTGCATTCTCATTCTCCGGCGCAACCACAAACGTCTTCGCCAGAGCCCTCAGCTGGAATTTCTGAATTTTCCCGGTCGACGTCTTCGGCAGTCCCTCCATAAACTCCACTCGCTTCGGCACCATGAAATGCGGCATGTTCTTCCGGCAGTGCTGGATGATATCCGCCCCCTTCACGCCGGCGGCGGAGCTACTCAGCGTCACGAAGGCGCAGGGGCTCTCCCCCCACTTGGGGTGCGGCATCGCCACCACGGCCGCCTCCACCACGTCGGGGTGCTTGTAGAGCGCCGCCTCCACCTCGACGCTGCTGATGTTCTCCCCGCCGGAGATGATCACGTCCTTGGACCTATCCCTGATCTCCACGTAGCCGTCGGGGTGGACGACGCCGACGTCGCCGGTGAAGAACCAGCCGCCGCGGAAGGCCTGCGCCGTGGCCTTGGGGTCCTTGAGATAGCCTTTCATGATGCTGCTCCCCCGGAGCACGATCTCCCCCATCGCCCGGCCGTCACGCGCCACGCTCTCCATCGTCTCCGGGTTCTTGACGTCCACGTCAGCCAGCGTCAGGATGCTGATCCCCTGCCTCGCCTTCAGCCGCGCCTTCTCCTCGCCGCCCAGCCGCTCCCACTTGTGCTGCCACTCGCACACCAGCGCCGGCCCCGTCGCCTCCGTCAGCCCGTACGCGTGCACCACGTGGAACCCCAGCCTCTCGATCTTCTCCAGCAGCGCGGCCGGCGGCGGCGCCCCGCCCGTCAGGATCTCGACCGTCTTGGCGAGCGGGCGGCGCTCGTGCGGCTTGGCGTCGATGAGGATGTTGAAGACGATCGGCGCGCAGCACATGTGCGTGACGCCGTGGGCGGCGATGCTGCCGTACATCTCGGCGGCGGAGGTGGTGCGGATGCAGACGTTGGTGCCGCCGCGCGCCGCCACGCCCCACGTGAAGGTCCAGCCGTTGCAGTGGAACATGGGGAGGGACCACATGTAGACCGGCTCGGTTTTCATCTCCCAGCCGAGGATGAGGCTGAGGGTGCTGAGGTAGGCCCCACGGTGGCTGTACACCACCCCCTTCGGATCCGACGTCGTGCCGGAGGTGTAGTTCAGCGCGATCGGGTCGGACTCGTCCGCTATTTCCTCCGGCACGAACCGCGGGTTCCCCCGCGACACGAGCCCCTCGTACTCGAGCTCGCCGAGGCGGATTCCGGTGGGGGTGCTGATGTCGTCGATCACGACCACCAACGGCATCGTCGTCTCCGGCTGCAGCGAGGCCACCAGAAGCCTCAAGGCATCCCTTGCAACTTGCACCAACTCGTAATCAATGAAGAAAATTTTGGCTTCGGAATGCTTGAGGATAGTGGCGATGGTGTTGGCATCTAGCCTCGTGTTGATCGCGTTCAGAACCGCGCCGGCCATCGGCACCGCGAAGTGCATTTCGTACAACGCCGGAATATTCGGTGCCAGCACTGACACCTGCCGAGAAATTAAGATCAATTAATTAATTAGCCATACATGTAGTATGTAATGTTTTGATATAGTACTATATATGTCTCATGCTGGATCAAGTGGTGTTACAAAAGATGATGAGTTGGAATCGAATCATGCATTCAAACAATTAATTGTTGCAAATAAAATACTTACAACATCATTTTTGACAATATTGAGCGATTTGAGGGCGGAGGCGAGGCGGCAACACCTCTCATACGTCTGTCGCCACGTGAAGCGGATGTCGCGGTGGATTATGGAGGCACGGTCGGAGTAGACATTGGAAGCCCTCTTCAGGAAGGTGAGGGGAGTAAGAGGTACATAATTTGCTCTGCATTTTGGTAAATTATCCATTGTATATCTGCTTTTGTTTGAAAGTTGAGAGAAGAGATTTTTGGATCGGAGGTCAACTAATTTGGAAGCTTAATTAACTGCTTATTTGGTATGACTTGGAACTTGGAACTTGGAACTTGGAACACACACACGCATATATATATATATATATATATATGCAGAGAGAAGCGCAAGCTAGGTATAATAAAATATACTAATACTAATATACTTAATACTGGAAAAAGTTGGGAGGTTAAATGGAAAGTTGCTATGATTTTCTGAGAGACACACACTGCACTAGCGAACAAGATTTTACCATTAAGCTAGACTTTTGACTTGAATTTCGTTGCATTATTCACACTGTGATGGGCTGCTTGACCTCTCCACTTCGTCTCCTCTTATAGCAAGTGCCCAACCAACATATATCATCAATTCACCTGCACGCCATCCTCTTTAACTTTGTCCTCTCTCTCTCTCTCTCTCTCTCTCTCTCTCTCTCTCTCTCTCTCTCTCTCTCTCAAATTAAAAAGTAGTATTAGTAATTGGTAAGGTTGAAGCCAATTGCTTGATTGTTAGATTTGTACCTAACGGATCAAGATGACTCTTGATAAGCTTCCTCTACTCTGGATCTAAGTACAATAATAGTCTTCTATTATGTTATCAATTTACATTAAATATACGATCGAGTGTGTACGAAATAAGTAACGAAAGATAGGTATAACGCAATTTATGCAGTGCACGACTACCATGATGATGATGTACCTATCGGGCAATTTAAAAAATAAAAACAAAATCATGTACAGTATGATAAAAGCAAGCATTTTTTCCTATTAATTTAATAAGCACAAATATTGTGCTTTCCAAGACTCTATATTTTGAAGCAGCCAATCTTTTTTACTTGTCGATACATAATAGGATAGGAGTTTATTATTATAAGTACACCGTACCTAATTCAATTATCTACATAATTATAGAATCCAACTCACCTTTTGACTTTAAATTAGTCAAGATGCAAAAGACATATTTAGCCCTAGTATATCTGTTTTGTGATATCAGTCGATGTGATTCATGTGAATCCCCAAAAACAAAATTAACAATAAAAATTAAATTTCACTTAAATTGTCTACACACGTTCATGAAGTCGGGAGTAAATTAAAACATGTTCTAAAAATCCAGATACGAACACGCATTAAGCATTATTTAACATGTACTTTTAAAATAATATAGTAGTATACAATTGATACCTTAAAAAGTTAATAACAATGTAGTGAGAAGTTAGGGCGTCTTATAGTTATAGGGATGTGCAAAATTACATTTATTTAACCAATTGTCCTTTTATATAGTACCGGAAAGAAAATGAATATTTCCTTATAATTACTCTATATATACCATTTTAAACGTAGACATATATAATTGTTGGCTTTATAAGTCTGATTAATTTATATGGTTTGTTGCGCTAAAATCAATTTGTTCTTTCGTACATATGGAAGTTACTTCATATTGTATGTGATAGTGTCCTTTTCTTATGAAAGACGTATCAAGCTGTGAATATTTTTAATAATTAAAGTGCCTAAATAAGCAAATACTAGTGTGTAGCCCGTCGAAAATTGATGGAAAATTATTATTTAGTAAAATTACAATAAAAATATTGTCCATTAATTATTTTTAAGTTTTACTCTTTGTGTGAGTTTTGTGGGCGTGTTTGAAATCGGCTCGTCTACTCCCATGGTTCAAGGTCGGAATCCTCCCGTCGACTATAATTCTGAAAAAGTTGAACTGTCGGGTTTGAAACGACCTGTCTACCCTCATGGTTCTAAGTCGGAATCATCCCGTTAAGTTTAACTTCCGTAATTGAAACTACTTGTCTACCCCCATGGTTCAAGGTCGGAATCCTCCCGTCAACCACGATTATGAAAAATTGAACCGTCGGTTCGGAATCGACCCGTCTACCCTCACAATTTCAAATCAGAATTCTCTCGTTATGTTGAAATGCCATAACTGAATCGGCTCGTCTAGTGTTCCAATCAGAATTAGCCTGTTGACCATGATTTTAATTTTTGTGGACAATAAAATAAATGAATCAAAAGTGCATGAAAAATAAATATTTTCTATAATAGTACTTAATAAGTGGTCATATTAAATTTTTAATAAAAATTAAATTATTTATTGATCAACCAATTAATTGGGCCCCATTTTTATAGATAATTTTTAAAGTTTTCTTATTTCTCAAAACCGATGTGTGGTAAAAATATATTTGGCTCTCAAAGAAATTGCCCCACGTCGATTTTATATGAGAATTGTTATGAAGAATTAATATACGAAGATATCTATTTTTTGTTCAAATTTTATTTGAATAGTATAAACAAATAGAATTCGAGTGATTAGAAGTGTACCGCATAAGAAAAAAATTTCATAAAATAAAACAATATATTTAATAAACGAAGACATATATAATTGTTGGCTTTATAAGTCTGATTAATTATATGGTTTGTTGCGCTAAAATCAATTTGTTCTTTCGTACCTATGGAAGTTACTCCATATTGTATCTGATAGTGTCCTTTTCTTATGAAAGACGTATCAAGCTGTGAATATTTTTAATAATTAAAGTGCCTAAATAAGTAAAAATTAAACAAGACTTTACTAACAAAAAGTAAAGCTACTGCTCCTCCCTCCACGAAAAATATTCATGGTTTTCTTTTTCAGTTTGTCCACAAAAAATGTTCTCTTTTTGTTTTAGAATACTATTTACCATAATTTCTTTTTCTCCACTCACAACACTACATAGTACTCACTCCGTCCTCGAAAATTATGGTATAATTTGTGCAATAAGTGCAGGCTTTAAAAAAAGACAAAAACTTAGATGCAACTGTTTCACCGTAGAACACCCGCCTATTTAACCTGACCCGCCCCTGACCCGACCTGTTTGACCCGGATTTGACCCGGTCAAACCCCCTTTGACCCGGTCAAACCCTCCTTTGAGCAGTTTTTTTTTTTTTTTTAAATTCCAGTTTTTTTTTTAAAATTTATTTTTGTTTGCCGCTTCTTCTATGGTCAAGACGCGAGTGAGGGGAGCCGAAAGCCTCGGAGTGAGCCGTAAAAGTCCAAAATGTTGCCCGCCGATTATCCTTATTTTAGTAATCGAAGCGAAGGCGGAGCCGTAAAATCGGAGCCGAAGGCTCCGACGGGGACAAAAAATCTGGAAATTTAAAAAAAAAAATGGAAAAAAAAAAAGAACTGGCGCGTGGGGCCCACGCGCAGGGCAGGTCGGTGCGTGGCGGGTCGGGTCGGGTCGTGTGGATATTTCCACGGTACATAGGTTTCCAACTCAAAAAAAAATGTATGGTAAATATTTTGTGAGCGGACAAAAATACCCACAATTGTGAGTGGAGCTGGTACTGTACAAAAAAGGAAACATCAAAATTTTTAAGGACCGGTGGAGTACCATATTACACACACTAAGTTACAAAAAGCTGCTTTTTATTTTCTAAAATACCTCAAATATCTATTTTTATTTTAAACAAACCATTTTCTCATTGAAAATTTCGAACTATTGATTTGGGATGGAGGACTATTAATTTGTAGAAATAAAACTAATCAAAATTGCACGTCGTATCCTGATTATGTTATAGGTCAGTATAATTTATCAAATGAAGAAAATGTAAGAAGCAAAGATAATTTCACTAATGGGTGCAAATGTGTTATAACAGTGCACACATACACATGCAAAAAAGTTTCAACATACTATGAATGACATGCATGCATTGTATGAACGGTCCATATTGATCCAAAGATAACAATATAATGGGGAAAAAAAATTGTTTGCTTTGATACAATTATGTAGTATAATATAAATAAAATAATGATTTTTCATTGATATTATATCATTTAAGTAATTCACAATGTTAATTTTATATCTATAATTGAAAAATAATCAATTTAAGATGGACCGTGATGGGAGATTTTTTTTTTTTTTTTTTTTGGCCACCATGATAATTAAGAAAATAAAAATTGATTATGATTACATTCAATGCATGTCATTCATATTGGAACTCTTCGTACAAGCATGATGCATACACGAGTATATATATTTATGAATAATGTCGAGGGATGAAAAACTAATAGAGAGATTCGTATATGTAATATGCCTAACAACCTAGTTTCTGTTTTTAGTATTTATTATTATTATTATTTTATTTTTATTTTCTTGGTTCCACATTCTACTCATTCCCACAAGATAAAATATAAAGCATTTGCTGTTGCAATGTAAAAACAAAATATAAAAAGTTGGCCAACGTGTATCAGTTCTTAAAAGGAGTTTCTGTCCAACCACTGCTTTCCATGTGCTTGTCCCACCACATATGAATTCATTTTCTTTTATCATTCATATTAAGTTATTAACTCCAAAAAAAAGTCAAAAATATTACTCCGATTTATCTCATTAAATTAATTTAACCGAGTACGTAATTCTAACAAAATAAGTTACTTATGATAATTTGGAAAGATAAAGTCATTTTTTGAAGGTATTTTTATTAAATTAAGTAGGATGTAGCAATTTATGAATTATAATAAAATATTTATATATATTGTAATTTCTGTTTTTGGAAATGAACTTAATAAAATAATCGTCCAAATAAAGAAAATGAACTCGTCAAAATGAATGAGATGGACACAATATGAATCTGATAAATCCCTTTTCGTTTATTTGCCTGGTAATTGTATGCTTTTTTAAGAGTCTAGTCTCGCTGGATGTCCTTTTCTTTTCTTTTTCTAATTGCTTTTTTGGTCTCTTACATTCCAATTTTGCTGAAGTAGGGTTGAAAAGGCACTCATTTAGCTTTTGACTGGAAATTTTGTGAAGCACAATTTTGTTCGTGATCCATCATGAGATATATTTTCATTTAAATTTAAAGTTGGTTTTATTGGTATTACTTACTCCTTATAAATTGTACCAATATTATTTTCATAGTCAGTTGTTCTTTATGCTGAGAAATTCTTATAATATAAGTGTGCATGTACTACACCCACTTCTCACATATTAATATTTTAATAATATAAATTTTAATATTAAAATATTATTATATGAGAGGTGGATGTACTACATGTACACCCATACAAGAATTTCCTATGCTACACTTGATTGTTAATTCTAGTTTGTGTTACGGACAAGGAATATGCTTGCGCTTGGTATAGCTTAGTTACCAATAATTAATTATAGCATAAATAATTAAAATTGAGTTCTATGACCTTTTTAATTAAGTCCTTATAATCAATCCACACATTAAAATTAGAAGTTATATGATCTTTAAATCTTAATTGTTTCGATATGAAAAGAAAAATCGTAATTAATTGCACGTTTTATATTTTCGTTAAGACGTGGAAGGTGGATATGGATTCCTACTCTAGTCTCTTCACATTAAGAGATTTAACACAAAAGCTTATATGCAACCCATCGCATGCTATGCGGTGGGCGCGTGTAATACACAAGCCTATTTTTTTTCGAATTTTTTTTCCTGTTTTTTGCTGCTTTACTGTTTTCTGTTTTTTTTTCAATTTATTTTTTTTCCACCTTTTTTTTTGTTTGCCTCTTCGTTTTTTTGTTTGCCGCTTCTTCTTTGGTTAAAATTCGAGCAAGGGGAGCCGAAGGCCTCGGAGCAAGCCGAAAAAGTCCAAATTATTGTCCGCCGATTATCCTTATATTAGTAATCGAAGCAAAGGCGGAGCCGAAGGCAAAGACGAAAAAAAAACAACTGAAATTAAAAAAAAAAACTTTGACCGGATCAACGGGTCAAACCCGGGTTGACCGGGTCGACCCGACCCGACCTGCCTCATGCAGGTCATCCTCGAGATTTAATGATCATGCATATGTGGAAGAAATTTTTTAAATTTCAAAAATCGGTATTACAACGAGGTAGTTACTTGTAAGGGCATAGTTTCTAGTACCAGCTCATCATCCACTATTTCATTAGTGTTAATTAATAAATTAGAGATGTAATTATCCAATACACTTGATGTAGTGATACATCCATGATTTTGAATAAGGAACAATTTGTATTTTAATTACATAATTATAGTTATAATGATTTAATTTGAAATCTAACAAAATTGTTCTAGTAATGAAGTTTACCTCTCAATCTCATGTCTGGTTTGCAATATGTAATTACAATGCATGAGCGAAATTTACTCAAAGCATACATCCGTATTATGGTTGTGAGCTTCTTTGTAATTCAAAAAATATAATACACCATAATTAATTGTGAAGTGTCACATTTGATGTCATATAGTAGGTAACAGCGTATGACTTTATAATATATTAATCAAGATGTGAGCGATACACAATCCAAATGTAATTAAGGGACTAATTAAGGCTTGGTCAACCCTTAATTAAATTAATTTAACCAGCTCTTACAACAAGCAATTAATGAATTGCAAATCCAAAACATGTGTTGTAATAAATTATAGTAGTACTAAAGTCTAAAGTATGGAAGCCAATTTCACAACACATAAGTTTCTCTGAATTGTAGTCAAGGAAATGAGAGATCGGCACAATATAGATATGAATATGATAGAATTGAAAAAAATAAAAAATAAAAATGCTAACTTGTCTCTAACTACTACACATGTTTTTGAATATTAATTTGTTGGGCTACATATAGAAAATAGTAATGATTTTCTCAGAAAAATTAATAATGAAAAGATAAAATGTTTCTATTAGCTTCCAGGAAATATAACAGGGCCCTTGAAATGAAAACTTCATTATTAGGAGAAAGACCCTCGAATTTTTCACATGAAGTCATAATATCCAATTGAATTTCTCCATTATTTCGAGTTAAGTTTCAAGGAAGAAGAGAATGTGTATTATTCTCGGACATTGTTTGTGTGTGTGTGTTCTCTTCTACATTAGTGGTTCATTTGAGGTATTTTCTATCACATTCCACCAAGAAATTGCAAAGAAATTGAAACAACCAGACAAAGAATTAATATTGACAAGTAGTGGTGGTTTGACTTTGTGTATTGAGTGTGAACTGTGAAATTTAAATTTGAAGCTGTAACAAACTTCAGGACTGCATTTAAAATATTCTTGTTTGAGTTTAATTAGGATGTCGTAGTCACAACAAATGAATCTTATAATTGCTGCAGTACGTTGAAACGTTTTTATGAAAGGGAAATTATATTAAAGATAAATGTAAATTTTGAAGTCACAATTCACTTGAGTCAAGTCAAAAAATCAAAGTTCAAATAAAGGCCATTAAAATTGTGTTAAATAATGGAATGCTCTAATAGCAGTAGAATAAGCATGTCAAAAAAATAAGTACTCCCTCTATTTTTTTATAAGTGTCCTCAGCCGTCAAAACACACAAACCAAGGAAATTAATATATTACTATTTTCATCTATAATTATTGCCTAGGAAATTTAAAATGTAAATAATTAGCATTTATTACTTAGGTAAAATAGAAAGTTTTGCATCTTTTTTTCAAAATTTATGAAATATGACACTTATTAAAAAATAAATCAAATTTCATATTAGGACACTTAATAAAAAACAGAGGGAGTACACCGTAAGACCCATTTATCTTGTCATTCTTATTCTTTATTTAGGTGTCTCACCTATATTGTCATCTTCCAAATAAAGAAAATTTTAACTCTTCAAAAGTGATGGACCTATCAACTTTCTATCTTTTTACTCTTATTCTTAATCTTCCGGCCGAATAGCAATATCAATGAGTCGCAATTAGTAAAAAAAAAAGTTTGTCCCGCCCTGTCTGAAAAATTGTAGTAACAAATTTATAGGACCAAACGAATTTGCATGCGCTTTATAACTACGTACATATCATAATTTTTATTTTTTTTACCAACGTTATATATATCTGTGTGTGTGTATTCATAACTTTGTTCTCAAGCGAAAATTAGATGTATCCCCCACCCCCGAAAGAAAAAAGATGTTGATGAAGTAAACTATGATACATAAATAGACCAAAGTAATAATAATGAGAAGTGAGAACTGGTGAATAAGTAAAACTTGCATAATAAACGCAACTTTACGTAATAAACCTAACTTGCATATTATACGGTTGAAAGCTTCAAATAATTTAGTGCCACAGCGGTAAGCACATTAAGAACTGGTCAACTCCATAGTTGACTTTTTCCTGAAGTAATCTGTAGTAATTAAGATAAAAATTAATTGAAAAATCATACACTTGATTGAAGATTAATAACCTCTATTTATGAAGATTTGATGAAAATGAAAATTACAAAAAGATAAAAAATATAATAAAATAAAGATAAAATAAAAATCGTATAGTGCATGTGCCCGCTAAAAATTTAAAAAATAAAAAGACGGGTTGGCAAGCGCGCTTATATGGCTCGTGCGTTCATGTTAGACCAATCAACGACTCTGTTAGAATCAATATGTATGTGTAGATAAGATAATTAGGTTGGTCATTGTTAACACACACATATATATATATATATCAATTTGTTGTCCCATATCGACATTAAAAAAGTTTCTTTTAATATGTAGATTGGTGGATACATACTCTTTTCTCTTATTCAATGAGTTCATCATGTGCAGAAGTCCGATGCATCACGATCTTACAAGTAAGAGGGCCGGCATGTTAAAGTAATCTAGTTAGTACTCTCTCTGTCTATGATGATTGCAGATAGTTTCATTATTTTAACTTTTGGACATAATCTCTTTCATGATGATGATTCCTTTCACCACTCACTTAACATTTATCATACTTTTATTAAAATTCATGCCACAAAAAACTCATTACAATCTTTGTGGACCGAGGAAGTATGAGAGAATTATTGTCATTCTCACACCATTTCTATTAGAAATGGCGATTCCATCGAACGACATGCCAATCACCCTATTATATTGTATGGTTAAAATTCTTCAAGTTTATAAAAGCATTATCACTTATATACATACATATATATATATATATATATATATATATATATATATATATATATATATATGATTTAACCACCAATTAAAAAATCTGTTTTTTTTTTGAAAAAAAAAAGATATCAGAATCCCTCAATTTATAGATCACGTCATGTCACTACTAGAAAAATGCACATACATAACGCAGCTTTTATAACGGACATTTTGAAGCTGCGTTATGTATGTGTGCACTTTTCACAAAGATAACGTAACTACAAATGTCCGTTACGAATGCAGTGTTATCTATGTTATTTGTAACGGTGTTTTCTCATACGTTATAATTAAGTGTTATCTATGTTATTTTTTGTAACAGTTTTACGGAACCGTTACAAAATACGTTATGCATGACTTAATTTGTAATAACGGTTTATTAAACCGTTAATCCGACCTTTACTAAAAATCAATTTATTTTTTCAATTATTTTATTCGAAATTAATATTCCTAAAACAATATCGCGCGAAAGCTTTCAGTCATCAAAACAAAAATTGCAGTCCCTCCTGTCTTCCCGCTTTCGCTTCTCTCTTCCTCTTCTCCTTCTTCACCACCGGTCACCGGAATTTCCCCAATCACTGCCCCCACCTCGTTGCCCATTGATATCTTCAGTCTCACCCCCAAAATTGTACCCTAATTTCGAATCCACGCCCCACCATCTTCTCCTTCGTGCACCGCTGGCGAGAAAATGGGTTAAATTTCGTCTCCGACGAGGTCACTGCCCCAACATCCCGAGAAATTGCCCTAATTTTCGAATCCCCTTCCGCTGTCCACCATCTTCTCCGCTATCTGCTACTACATTTCTGATAACCACCTACAATTGTCGCCGCCTGCACCCAAATTAGGGCCCCAGCCTTCCAAATCTTGCACCACCTTCAGCCTTGCACCACCGCTGCTCAGTCTGTCCGGTGAGTTTGTCTCTCACATTTCCCCCCTTTTCTCTGATATTATTGTTACGAAGGCTTTTGGCAATGAGATCTATTATCTGTGCACAATGAGAATGCACGCAATTGTTGGCACATTTAGCATCCATCTGTTGATCTGCACAATGCTTTTTTGGTAATTTCTAGTTAACTGGTGAAACGGTTACAGACCTTTATTTTGCTCCGTGCCTTGTATACAACCTCGTTTTCGACTTAAGTCTTTGTTAAATGTGTGCCTTTCTTTCAAATTTGGGGTTTATTATAGTTGATTCAAGATTTCATTTTTGTACAGATATTGAGTGCTTAAATCGTGTGATTTTTTATCTATGATCGGCTGAGCTATTTCTTAAGATGGGTTCATGTATTCATCACAAATCTGTTCCAAATTCTACAGAAAGTTAGAAACCAAACTACATCACTGTACATTGTTAGTAGCAGGTTAGTTGCGGTCTTGTTTCTTGTAAATGACGTTAAACGATGCTTGCAATCAACACTAAAGGAGAATATGTTGATGCATTTGGATCTCTTTTTAAGTTGTGTTCTGCTTTTACTTTTCAGTTATTTGATGCATCTTCTTCATCTTAGACTAAGATAATGAAAGTATCCAAATGACATTTTATCAATCGGTGAAATCGTTGTGCAGGATAAGGAGAGGATAACATTATTAGTATACTGAAAACTAAGATCTTGCTCGTTTCATCATATGATCATTTAACTTGATATTTTATTTTATTATTTTTCTTGGATGCTTGACCATGTCTAAATCTCATTATATTTAGATGATCTTGCTCTAAATTTTTTGTTTGATGCATCACTGGGATCCTGGATTTCTTAGTGAGAGATGCCTAACAAAGGAAATGCAGCATCCATACATATCTGATAGATGTAGTCGTACTTATTTCTAGATTGCTGATATTTATGGATAATGGTTTTGAATCTCTTCATTCACAAACCCATTTTCTTGTGTGTACTTATTTCTGATAGATGTAGTCGTACTTATTTCTCCCTTTCATTTGTTGAAGTTTTAATATCTATATGTAACATGTCGTATCTAATCTTGTATACACAAGAAAAGAAGAAGGTCGGAAAGAAGTTGTTCAAGGAATCTGTGGCAGTCGATGTTTCCTCGCTGCCTCGAGAATTAGTAGCCCTGTATTGTTTAATGGAGAAGTCTTTCAAGGAGCAAGGAATTCATGTTATTATGGATGATGAAGTCTTCGGGCATGATATTAACATTTGGATTTTTTTGAAGGCTGATATCATTCCTTTTTGTAACTTGGCACCGATTTCGGGAAACTGCCTCGCTGCATACATTTGGTAAGGCGGACATCTTACTATTTTTTTTTATTAAGAAAAGTTTATGTATTTATAACTGATTTATATTATTTGCAGCCATCTTTATGGAATCATGACTAAAAACGATACCGTAGGTAAGTTTTTATTCGTGAATCTGTTTAGCATATCACATCAATCACATGTCACAGTTGAGGATAGGGCACGCATATTATCAGAAAGGTTGCTTGTTGCAACCTCAAGTCAAATTGTTTTCGTGCCTTGCAATGTTGGGTAAGTAAACAATGTTGACTCTTATAAGTTAGTATGATATATATATTTTTGGCCTACTAATTGAATACCTTGTATGAAATAGTGAGCATTGGATTCTGACAATTATTGATATTGGGAAAAATCATGTCTATTTGATGGATCCTCTTACTCATCGGCTTCGTGATAACACATGGAAATCTGTCGTCGACACGTAAGTATTATACTGTTCAACTAAAGTAGTATTTCATTGTTTTTTATTATTAGTTATTAACTCCTAAATAACTTTGTTTTGAAGTGCTTTGAGTATTGTCAATGCACAAAAGGGAAAGAAAATGAAAAAAACGAATTGGGAAGTTATAAAGGTTGGCAATCTTATTTCTACGTAATATATTAATTCTATTAAACACTGTGCTTATTTTATTTCTCAATATTATAGGGTCCTATTCAACCTGATGACAAGCAATGTGGATATTTCGTGATGCGATTTATGAGGGATATCATCACACGGTTAAAAAATGACACTCCTCTTCCATCATTGGTATTTTCATTACTAACTTTTTAATCTTTATTGGCTTTGGTTATCTATGCCTTAGGAATTAAAAGAGTTCAGTCAATGAAACTATAAGTGTTTGAACTTTAATTCGTTTATTTTCTAATGTCATATTATTAGTTATTAATTTATTTATCAACTTGTTTGTATTCGTAGTTTAAGGATGCTCGTACATATTCTCAAGCGGAGATTGATGAGGTTCGTGCGGAATGGGCAAGTTGTGTGATATCGCATGTCTTCAATTGAAACACAAGGTATTGATTGTGTTGAGCTGATGGAGCTTATGATTGCAAGAAATATTCAGCAGAAATCCTAGTGATCATTTTGTATTTTGTGATGGAACTTATATGTTCATTTATGATATATAGCTAGATAGAACAAGTGTGACATTTGGATGACAATGTATGGATGTTTGGGATTACAATGTATGGATGTTTGTGGATGTTAATGAAATTTTGTTATTCTATATATATACAGGAAAATTGGGAAAAATTATATATACTGTTAGCGTTATAAAAAATGAAAAAACATAACGCAAAAACAACGTCATGAAAAATTGAAAAAACCATTATCTATAACTGTATAGGTACCGTTATCTAAAAGAAAAATAGCGTTATAAAAAATGCATTAAAAATAACGCAGAAACGATGTTATAAAACAATTGAAAAAAATCGTTACCTATAATGATACGTAACACAGATGAGGTGCATTTCGTAACGGAAAAAATAAATTTTTAATAACGGTAAGAACCGTTACGTAAAATTATAACAATAACGGAGAAAACACGTTATCTATAAAATACAAACCGTTATGTATAATTTATACATAACGGTCATTTGTCCGTTATGTATGTGCGTATTATAGATAACACTATTATACGTAACGGTTTTTTGAACCACATAGATAACGGAGAAACTGCGTTATGTATGTGCGTTTTTCTAGTAGTGTGTAAAAGATCCCAAATTGCTTCTTAACTTTCAGAAAGATTGAAAAAACTATATATATCTAAATAAAATAAATCAAATAATTTATTAATTAAGTATGAACACGAGGCTGTAGAATTTGAAGTCCAAAACATTAAAAAGAAAAAAAAAATCATGAAAAACACGATAACAAGAATTGTCCGAAGCTTCTCCATCATTGACTAGATAATTTTGATAAAGTTGATATCAATATAAAAATCCATACATTATGTCACATAGACAAAATGTGTGGCACACAAGTACTATATTTTGTTGTCCTTCCCATATTGATGATAGCGATTCTTACATTTTATTTTTTGTTTGCCTACCTATAAAATATATGAGGTAAAAAAACTATCGGATGATCTCTTCAAAAGGAATGGATAGAGATATCTTTGTACTTGATGAAAACTATAGGGTTGAGCAAAAAAGTCCGCAAAACCGAACCGATCGATTAATCGGATCGAAACCGTACCAAAATAACGGTTAACCGAACCTACAGGTAGATTTTTATTTCTAGTTTTAAAAAATCACAGGTAATTGTATGGTTTCGATTTTTATGTATTAGAACCGGACGGTTTAACCGAACCAAACCGTTAGCCATTATATGACTTAAGTTTTTATTAATTACTATATTTTTTAAATATAGTAATCATATAGAATTGTACGGGGAAGTGAAGTTAGCCATTATATGACTTAAGTTTTTTTTAATTACTATCTTTGTGGGAGTTGGTGTTGGAGTTTGTTGAGATAAATCAGGGAAGTGGTTCATGAAGTTGTGGGCACTGCTGATGGAAATGATGGGCTAATATCATGGGTCATGCGAATTATAAAGAGTGCAGCCCAAGTTTGTGATCCTCTATAAATAGAGATCAAATGTAACAAGAAAAGTGAGGCCTCCAAGATGTAGACTACGTGTATAGATTAGAAATATTTCCGTAGTATTTTTGTAGAGTTTTCTTCGAGTAATAGTTGAGGCAACTTTAGTCATAACCTTGTGTGAAGGGAGTGATAAGTTGTCTTTCTTTTAGTGACCTTGCTTACTCAAAGTATTTTCGTAGTTCACATATTTACAGTGAATATTTTGCACTGAGGCACTTCGCGAGATTATAAATTAATAATCTCATGAAAAATTTATCCATTATGTTATTTGTCTTCCGCTGCCTTCTGTCCGAAGTTGTGAGTACTTCAGTCACAATTTTGGTCACCACTCTGAGTGTGAATGTAGTACCGAGAATAATTATAATACATTTTCTTTGGTATGATGCCCCTTGAACAAATATTAATTTGACAATATATGTAATTTCACCACTTTTGTCTTATTAAAGCTTATGCCTAATATTGGTTGAAATCTTACCACTTTGTAACATCAATTTACATGAATAAAACTCTCAAGTACAAATATCATACTTATATGAAAGTTATCATCTCGAAATCAAAATATTTTCGTATTTTGTTTAACTATGGTTAACCGCGATTAATTGGTTATCTAAACCGATTTTTAGGTTAACTGATATAATGGTTTTTAGTTTTTATTTTCACTTTTAATCGGTTAACCGAACCAATAAAAAACCGTACGATCGGTTTTTTAGTGTGTCAAATGGTCGGTTAACCGAACTATACTCACCCCTCACGCCCTCATGAAAACGTAAGCATTTGGAATTCTCTATTAACAAAATGTTGAAGTACAGTAGAAAATCTTAGCGAGTCCATGTCCTAATTATTGTTTTCGTGAAATAATTTGGATTTAATATTAATATTCGTGTAATTAATATGCACTCTTTTTTAGCATTAGGGTGTGTTCACCTCCAGGTAAAAGGAAAGAGGTAGTATAATATTATTTTACTCTCTTATTTTTTGTTTGGTTGCGAATTAAAAAAATTTCGGGCAGAAAGTATAAATTTTCGGGCAGCCCCTTTTACCTTGTCCGGAGTATAAATTTATACCTCCAAAATGGAGGTATAATATTATACCTCTCATGTGTTTTAGATATTTCCTCCTTTATCCATCAATTTCATCCCAAGTGAACAAGATATAAATATTATGATCCCCCCTTGAGAGTATAAATAAGTATATTATCCCTCCAACCAAACAAAATACTACCTCCGTCCCACATTACTTGGCTCATTTCCTCCGGGCACGGAGATTAAGAAAAAAGAGACTAGATATAAAGGGTGTGATTAGTGTAGTTAATAAAGTGATATAAAATATTTTTTAATTGATAAAGTGATATAAAATGGTGTTGATGTGATATAAAGTGATATAAAGTGGTGCTGAAGTGATATAAAATGAATAAAGTGATTTCTTAATTATTTCCTTAAATGGAAAGTGAGACAAGTAGATTAGGACGCCCAAAATAGAAAGTGAAACAAGTAATGTGGGACGAAGGTAGTATAAAACTTGTGGTCCCCACAATGAAGTATAAATTTATGAGAATATCAAGTGATATAGCCAAAATAGGCATTAAAATATAAATTTCCGTCCACCCTCTTCCTAATTATAAATTTTGGCCAACATTAACATAAGGAGACCTAACTACCCTTACTAATTCGGATCCAATTATATACCCGGATCCATTTCCTAAAATCAGCCCTAACCCACCTCCACGCCCCTTTATCTGTACAGCAGCGTGCACGTCTCTTATCTCTACACCTCTCTCTCTCTCTCTCGCTTGGAACTCTCCCTACGCCGGAGATGGTGGTACGTGCGAACGACGTGGCGACGCTGATTATCAAGGCCCCTCCACAACGCTGAATTTCCCGAAGCTTTCAGCGGCGCTGTCGCACCCTTCCTTCCAGAGCCCGCACAACATCTAGAAGACGACGGCATAGAGAATTTTGACGTGCCGCCATCAAGCTCGCTATCTTCGTCGAGTTGCTGTCGTCGATTTGCACACCAACAACATTGCATTCTGGTCGCGATGCGATGGGAGGAAATCAACATGTGCGCCAATACTTCTTTCGGGAAGTAAATCATCACACTTCAGCGAATTCGATGCTCAGATTTTGGAACCACAATTTCTCTGGCTTTGGGAGCGGATCTGAGAGAAGAAAAATTGGGACATGATTAAGTCTGCTCTGCTTAATCTTTTGGGATGTGGTGGCTTTGGTTTGTTCTATGTTGTAAATTATTGAGGATTTTAGTTGGTGCTTCAATTGAATTATTTGCAAGAGATATTTTCTTCTTTATTTTTTTCGGTTAAAGAACATTCAGTTCACAAGGTATTTGTTAAAAGTCATTTTTCCTGACTAATGCAAATAATCGTAATGATCTATTTCTTTGTCATTTTTTTCACAAAATATGTGAAATTTGAGTTTGATATATGTGGTACTATGGGACAAATGGGTTCCGTTCATCCCAATTGTACCAATATTTGGAACTAATTGGATCGTGCGTCCCAATTGTATTATAGTGAAACAAGTCATAATTTTGAACAATTGGAACAAATTAGAATATTCGTCTCAATAGTACCATATCATAACTTGAAACATCTAGAGCTAATTAGACAATTCGTCCCAATTGTACTAAATCTGGAACAGTCGGCACTAATAAGGCTAAATTTGTACTAGATGTACCAGAACATTGGTACTAATAAGACTAAATTTGTACCAGATGTACCACATGCTTGATACTCGCCCGAATTGACCCGCGCCCGCCCGCGTTTCATTAAGGGTATTTTTGTCCCAAATTGAAACAAATGGCCAAAATTTATATTTTTCAAGAAAGTGGGCCAAAATTTATATTTTAATAGTCATTATGGCTATTTCAAAATTTGTCTTTAAATTTATACCTCATAATATTATCCCATCATTTAAAGGTATAAATTTGTACTTTCAAATGAACACACCCTTAATTTATACCATATAATTTTCCTTTTGAAGATTGATGAAAATTGTAGTTTTTTTTTTTTTTTTTGTTGTGGGTGTGACAACGATAGCTTACCATCCCTGACTTAAGAAATGTACACTAAGTATATGCGTTAGAATCTTTTACTAAACCAAACACGTCATTATCATTATTATTAAAATAAAAATAATTCTAGCTTCGCAAAAATCATATATGACACCTCTCAAATTTCTCCATTCTTATTTATCTGATTATATTATTAAATGAAAACAATTATAGTTTCATAAAATTCTTATGCAACATTTCCCAAATCCCTCTATTTATCTAAATTCTCAATTTTTTTTAAATTTTAAAATCTAAAATAATACTCCCTCCGTTCACGAAAACAAGTCCTACTTGCCCTTTTTTTTTGTTCACCAAAACAAGTCCTATTTACCTTTTTCCACTCACATCAAGTGGAACCTACAACAACTTCCACACTCATTTAACTTTTTCCACTCACAATATGTGAGACCCTTATTCCACTCATAACAATTTTAACTCTATTTTATCTTTTTCACTCACAACAAGTAGGATCCATATTCCACTCACAATAATTTTAACTTCCAATCCACTTCTTCCACTCTCAATAAGTGAGGCCTTAACTCCACTCACAACAATTTTATCAGTTTTCTTAATCTTTGTACCCAGCACACAATGGGACTTGTTTTCGCGAACGGAGGGAGTAGATTTTAAATAATTACTAAAATCTTGTGTCCCACAACAGTTTTTTTAATGAAACTTCACCTATTGAAAAGGCTATAAATACTAGAATCAATATGTATTTTCTCATCTTTTGCACTATCAGTTTTATTTGGTTAATTTATTTATTAATTGAACGAATAAATATGTCACAACCCCAAATCCCAAGGGACGGCAAAGCCGGGGTGCGACTAGGGGTTGGATTAAAGAAGCAGAGAAGAAGGGGGGGGGGGGGGATAACTGAATAAATGCATTCACCAATAATAATGAGCAAGATGATATCTATGAACTAATTCCATTAACAAAAGAGAGTCGATCTCGAAGGATCACTCGACAAAGTTGTTTTCAGAGTAGCCTAGGTTTAAAGTACGAAATTTAACAACAAAAAGTGAAGTAGTTTGCAGCGGAAAAACGTAGAATTTATTTTCAACGCATGCACAACGGCTGCTAGTTCTAAATCATGGGTTGGATAATCAACTTCATGGAGTTGAAGTTGTCGCGAAGCATAAGCTATCACCTTTCCTTCTTGCATCAATACACATTCTAATCCGTTCTTTGAAGCATCTGTATAAACTACGTATTCCTTATTTGCTTCTGGAAGAGCTAACACTGGTGTTGTGGTTAACTTTTCCTTGAGTTTCTGAAAACTCGTCTCACACTCGTTAGTCAATTTGTACTTGCTTTCCTTCCGTAGTAGTTTTGTTAAGATTTGTTGGTGATTTCCAATTGCACACTGCCTCTATCTTGGCAGGGTCTACCTTGATGCCTTCTGCCAATACTATGTGTCCAAGAAACATCACTTCTTTCAGCCAAAACTCGCACTTACTGAATTTGCCATAAAGTTTCTTAGCTCTAAGCGTTTCTAATACTATTCGTAAGTGTTCTTCGTGCACTTTCTCATTTTTGGAGTAAATGAGAATATCGTCGATGAATACTAAGACGAATTTGTCTAAGTACGGGTGAAAAATTCTATTCATGAGATCCATGAATACTGCAGGGGCGTTAGTAAAACCAAATGGCATAACTAGGAATTCATAATGGCCATATCTGGTTCGGAAAGCAGTCTTAGGTATATCTTCGGGTTTGATTTTCAATTGGTGATATCCGGATCTTAAGTCTATTTTTGAAAATACACCTGCGCCCTTAAGCTGATAAAAAAGGTCTTCTATCCTAGACAAAGGATATTTATTCTTGAGGGTGATTTTATTCAGCTCACGATAGTCTATGCACATCCTCATAGAACCATCCTTCTTCCTAACGAACAAAACAGGCGCTCCCCATGGTGAAACGCTCGGTCTAATGAAACCAAGATCTAACAATTCTTGCAGTTGGATTTTAAGCTCTTCTAACTCCTTCGGCGCCAACCTATATGGGGCTTTCGATTTGGGGGCTGATCCTGGCTCTAAGTCGATTGTGAAATTTAGGTGACGGTCTGGTGGTAAACTTGGTAACACTTCTGAAAAGACTTCTTCATATTCATTAACAATTTTCACGTTTTGTATGGTCTTTTCGGCTCCCGGTTCTCCACTTAGGTACACAAGATAAGCTTTGCAATTCTTCTTCTTCATCAACTTCTTGGCTTGTAGAGCTGATATTATCGGTATCCTCTTACCCATCGAAATCCCATGAAATTATGTCGTCTCTTTTCCCGGGGGTTGGAAAGAAATTTTTCTCTCGTTGCAGAGAATCGTAGCATAATTCTCAGACAACCAGTCCATTCCTAAGATTATATCTACATCCCACATTATCATAACATTCAAATTGTTCGCTTTAACCTTAAGAATTCCAATTTCTAATTCTAGGTTAGAGCAAACATGCGTAGAGGTTGTGATCTCTCCCGAAGGTGTAGCTACTCTCATAGCGTAATTAGCTCGAACAGGTCTGATATCTAAGTTATTCGCATATGAGCCAGCAATGAAAGAATGAGATGCGCCAGTATCAAACAATATTTTTATAGGGGTATTATGAAGTTTACCCATACCTGTCAGGTTTCCCTTGCCCTTATTCTGCGCACTCTGCTTGATTGTGAATGCCCTGGCATTCTGCTGCTGTTGGGCGCGCTGTTGATACTGCTGCTGCGGCTGTGCCTGAATTGCCCTCAAAGGTTGGGGCTGACCATACTGGTTCTGCCCTATCGCTTGCAATGGTTTCGGGCAATCCTTATTAAAATGCCCTTTCTGTCCACAGTTGAAGCAAACACCAGAGTTCGCTTGACAGACACCGTAGTGTACCCTATTACACTTAGGACAGGCAGGAACGGTGATCCTTCCTTGATTGTTGTTCCTTTGCTGCCCCTGTGACTGGCCCCGCTGGTTGTTTCCTTTCCACGGTCCTGCTTGATTATTTCCTTGTATATTCTGTCCTGACTGATTGTTCCCTTGCCATGGTTTCTTGCCATAGTTGTTATTCTGGTTAGGCTGCTGATAGCCTCGCTGATTACCACTCTGGTTCCCCTGATTGTTGTAGTGCTGATAGTAGCCACTGTTGTTTCCTCCTTCCCATTTCCATTTTCCCTGATAGTTACTATTATTGTTGTTGCCGAAATGGCCTCGATTCTGAGTCTGGGTTGGGGCTGGTGTAGGTGTTACGACTTTCTTTTCATCCGGCACTACTGCCTCCATCTCTAGGGCTCGCCCTAGTATCTCCGTGTAGCTCAGTCCTCTGTGACTGGCTAGTGCTACACCTAGCTCGTGCTTAAGTCCCCCATGGAACTTCTTTGCGATCATTTCCTCGGTATCTACCTGCTCAGGCGCATATCTTGATAACTCGCAGAACTTTGCATCGTATTCTGTGACCGTCATCTTTCCTTGTTTCAGATTGTAGAACTCAGCCTCTTTCTGTGCTATATAAGTCTTAGGCACGTATTTATCGTATAATGCCTCCTTAAATTCGTCCCAAGTAAAATGAGCCAAGTGCTCCGCTGGTATGACCTTCTATCTAGCCTCCCACCAGTGGTCAGCTGGTCCGGAGAGTTGAAATGCGATATACAAAAGACGCTCCTCATCAGAACATCTAGGGAGTTTAAAGATTCTCTCAATGGATCGCACCCAAAGCTCAGCATCGCTTGGATTACCAGATCCATTAAAAACGGGTGAGTTTCGTTTGAGGAATAGATCCTCAATATCACGACGGGGTGGTGGTGGAGATGGTGGTGGTGAAGGTGGAGGGGTTTCATGACGTTCTTGTTCCTCTTCCCTTTCACCTCGTGTTTAACGTCTACCTGGTCCCCTAGGCCTACCAGGTCCTCTTCTATTGTTTACTACTCTCGGCGGCATTTTGAAACTATAGACAACAAGAATTCTTATTAACACTTTTGCTTTAAAAAAAATTCACCCACTTAGTAAGATTCTACCAACTTTAAACAAGTTTACGGAAAGAAATAGATAATAGCATCAAAGCCCACTCACGGGGTTATATATATATACGCGTCAAAAAGAGTACTGATTTTTTTTGCCTCCAACGAGGACTTATACCAAAAAGCTAGACTACAACTAGTCTGAGCTATGCTAACTGCCTATCTATATACAAGATGCACTAACAGATTGCATTTCTGTACCTACTGGAAGTACTAGAATGGAAATGATTCATAAACTTTCGTATCCGTTTAGAGTACTACAAAAAGAAGTCTACTGATCCGAACTATGTACAAGACATTTCTAAAGAAAACTACTATACGTCTAAGACTCTCTGCTCAAAAGGCTGCAGTCGATCTGTGCTGCTCTCTACGGCCGAAAGCTCCTCGGAGTCCCCCTCCTCTGGGTCCTCCTCAGGGTCCTCCTTCGGATCCTCCTCCATTGGATCCTCCTCCATATCCTCCTCCGAGTCTGTACTAAAGACTAGCTGAAGCGCCTTGTCAACCCTAATCGTGGTGCCATCCACAAGTACTAGAAGTGGTGGCGGAGGCACCTCCGAAACGGTCCTCTCTAAGTGTGGGACCAAGTCGTCAAAACTGGTCACTTCCGTCCACTTCTTCGGGGGAAGCAAGTGCTCGGGGGGTGGACTATGCACGTATGCCTCTGCAGAATGGACCCTGGATGGTCCTACCTCAAACTGCCCTCAGACCCTCGTCTAAGACTGGGGTAGGTCAGAGATCGAACCCTCGTCCCCAACAAGTAAAGCTGCCTCTGCAGGAACCTCCTCAAGTGGTGCAAGTGGGGATGGTAACTCTAACATCGCAGCAAGCTCTACGTCACTCTCTAGGTACCCTGCTCCTGGAAACAACTCCTCGACGGGTGCAAGAACCTGTGGCAACTCTAACATTGCGGCTAACTCTGGATCCATGACAAAAGGCTCTGGGTCCTGAGTAGCTGGGATGTGGATGTAGGGGTGGTGCTCGTGAACAGGAACAGACACCATGTATCTACTCTCAAAGAAACGCTCGTGTATGGCTAGAGCGAATCTTGAAAAGTCACCTGTCGGCTCGGTGGCGTCACCGACCAGTGTAAGAAAGTACCAGGTGACATCGTGTGCCCATCCACGCCACTCGTCGGGCAGTCGTCCGACCAAATCCGCTATAGCCTGACGCTCTGTAACGAAGTGCCGAGCTGCGTGGTAACGTGCAGCAAAGTCGCTGACTATCTGTCCTATGTCGTGGTTCGGGTCTACCTCGTAGTCATAATACTCATCCAAGATCTCATCTACCATGGTACGCTGTCTCAGGGGTCTGCTCTTCTGAGCCGTGACGCGTCTCGAAACCATCCTACAAAGTTTTTAAGAGAACACAGATCAGTAACTGGTAGGAAAATAATACATCTTAAGGAATTCTTAAATTACAATAGAATATTCCATTATTCAATTTGCAATATCTTTAACTTAATAACAACTTATCTTAAGCATCTAGCAATTTTAAGAAATTCAACTCAAACACTTAATAAATAATAAAAAAAAATCCGAGATTTTTCCAACTTTTAACTTAACGATTCTTAATTATTAAAACAAAGTTGACTCCAAAGAGACTTTGTTCATGTCACTTATCCGTATGTGACATTCGTCTATAATAGGTTCGATTCTTCTTGTTTCATTATCACCTCTTGAATAATTTTGGAACCAACGCTTCTTATTAGTTTTATGTTCTCAAGGAATCGGGAAAAGTCTTAGAGTAATAGTTTAGGTTCTTATGCTAACATACTTCTCAATCAAAAAGAAATTATAACTCAAATAATTTCACATAATATCACAAAGTATAACACTTGTACTTCAATCAATTCATACTTGGTATAATTGTTCATAACATGCTTGCATACTTATTCATAAACTTTTTGTAAAAAGAAACAACACTTCCGAAACTTTTCTTCTTCGGTTGAGTCGACGGAAGTTGAGTTGTTGACTACATTCTTAAGTTTAGTGATACGAACTAAACTTTACTTAAAAGAAGACTCGGGTGCAGAGCATAGACAAATGCTCCGTCGGACTAACTTGAAAGAATTTTGGATGCAGAGCAGAAAATGATTGTTCTGATACCACTCTGTCACAGCCCCAAATCCCGAGGGACGGCAAAGTCGGGGTGCGACTAGGGGTTGAATTAAAGAAGCGGGGAAGAAGGGGGGGGGGATAACTGAATAAATGCATTCACCAATTATAATAAGCAAGATGATATCTATGAACTAATTCCATTAACAAAAGAGAGTCGATCTCGAAGAATCACTCGACAAAGTTGTTTTCAGAGTAGCCTAGGTTTAAAGTACGAAACTTAAACCGAAAAGTTATACAACAAAAAGTGAAGTAGTTTCAGCGGAAAAACGTAGAATTTATTTACACTATTCTTCTTTCTAAAGTACGACCTCTACTCAACTTCCGCCGTCTCCGTCACTCAACCTGCACATTTATAAATATATGCAGGGCTAAGTATAATCATACTTAGTGGGCACAATGCCGAAAACATATCATAAGCTTATAGATTAATCAGGCATTCTCAAAGTAACACAACGGGGTTTTCCTTTCAAAGGCCCGTGCTTACTAAACATTTTCTTTTCATAAACATAGCTTGTACAAGCATTTTACTGTTGTTACATTCAACTTGCCCAACTTCTGTTTCAATGTCGGGGGAGAGTTAACTTCTCCCGCACACGTTCCTCACCGTGGCTGGCTACCCCTCAACAGAGTACCACACACAACGGCTACCGTGTACCCTAACTCTGGAAAACCCTTCCGGTTAACTTAGAATCCGATAGATTAGTTGGCGAACCAACTCAGAATGGCACAAAAGAACTCACAAAAACAAATTCTTTTATGCACTAATAATCATTTAGAAAACACACTTATAAAGCAATAAGTAAACATTTTGAACAACGCTCACTTTATTTTGTTATATAGCTAAGCCCACCTTAACCGGTTACAGAAAAAACTTCTGTCTTCGGTCTTCCGTCCTTTCTTCTAATTGCGACTTCCTCCTTCTATCGCAACAAACATGCTTTAGTAAATCGGTCAAGACGATTAAGGAAAAGCAAATCGAATTCGGTTAAGTTTTTTTAGGCGTTTTAACTTTAACTAATCTCTTTTGGTTTAAAAGAAATGAGATTCGGACACATCTCGTTTAGAACTAATTCGGTTCCTTACTCGACATATTAGATTTAGTTAAAGACGGAAGTCGATAACTCTTAACGACTTAAAAGTTCTTAAAGAATTAAGTTGAAAATAATTCAACTTAAGAAAATGAGTTTTAGAAAATTTCTGCACAAGTCAGTAGGTTTGGAGCCTCTATAGAACAGAGTATTTCGAAACAGGGGATATGCCTTATGTCAAAAGAAAGACACGGAAGTCTACTTTACTGTCCAATTAACGGATCTTGATTTCGTTAAACGAGCAAAGAGTTATGGCCGTTTCCGTGAAGGGTGGCAAAACTGTCCGTGAAACCCTAGACGTTTAAAAACTCGACGCACGTTTCCCTAGGTTCGATCAATGCTATACAACCTTTATGTGCATGAAATTTCCATCAATTTACAGTCAAGTCACACAATCATTTAACGTAAACACTTTCACGTTCTTCGATTAAAAATACGACGAGCAATTCTCGTCTTTTCATTCAACATCATACTTAACAATTTCTTTTCAATTTCAAATCACAAAAATTTCCTTAACTTATAATTCAATCATCTCATGCTATGGTCATCAACTATACAAATGTTCCTTAACTAACATCATACTTCAATCAATCAACATTCATTAATTTCTAACACACATGTTGGGAAATTTATTAAAGTTTTGATTGATTCCAAAACCAACAGACCCCAACCGAGTAGATATTGCCAGATCCTAATGTTAGTAGTTAGGCTCGCTGTTTGAGCATTGTTAAGATTTTATCTTTACAGGACTCCAGCTGAAGACGGCAGCAAGGCTTCACTCGGATAGAACATCAGTTGTAAGAGAGACAACTGAGCGTTCAAAAGATAGAACATCAGTTGTAAGGAAGACAACTGAGCGTTCATCAGATGAGAATTAAAAAGCGGGAAGATGCCAAAGTCAACTAAGGAAGATGCAAGAGAACATCAGTTGTAAGAAAGACAACTGAGCGTTCGGAGCCAACTGATCAGATACAAGAAAGACAACTGAGCGTTCAGTTTCAGAACATCAGTTGTAGGACTCGAACCAAGAAAATCAACAGCATGAAGTTCAAGTCAGCTGAGAGTTCAACTGTTAACATTCAGATAGAACATCAGCTGAAGAACAAGTCAGATGAAGATCGAAACTCTCAACCGACCATCCTTTGTTGAAAGACTAATGTTGAGATTTGAAATTCAAACAAGGAAGTCACGTGAAGGTTTGACTCTCTGTCATTACCTCATTTGGCCCAACACAAGGCTGTCTCAGATGGAAAGCAGAAGCACTCAGTTGCCAAATCCGGAAAGTCTGCAGAGATGAGAGACAAGCCATCGCTTTCAACGATCAGAGATCAACGGTTCATCCAACAGCTAGTTGATTCTCTCCGCCTATAAATAGAGGCCTTCGTTCATTTAACAAGAAAAAAAACAAGAATACGAGACAGACAAGTGTGAGAAGAGACCAAAGAGCGAAAGAAAGAACCAAATACTTCACACGAGCTGAAATGCATTTAATCTCTAAGAACATCATTAGTTGAGAGTTCTAGAGTATTAGATTCTGTCTTAGTGTCTGTCGATCCAACCTTGAGAACATCACTAGTTGAGAGTTCGTAGAGTGTTAGATCATAGCTCACTTCTTGTTCGAGCTATTAGTTGGAAACCCACACTTTCACACACCTAAAAAGATTGTTAGGATCCTACTCTTTCCGTAACTGAGTAGATAGGTTGATTAGTACCTGTAAACTAATCTGTAAGGTTGATAAGTACCCGTAAACTTATCTCAATGGTTGCAAAGCCCGCGTAAGCTTTGTGGTTTGTCCAGAAGAACTTGGACTGAGTTGTGTGGACTCACAACTCCCCGTGGACGTAGGAGTTATCTCCGAACCACGTAAATCATTGTGTGTTGTGTTTATTATTCAGTTATCTTATTGCATATTCAACTGTCTAACTAACCTGCATACAAACTGCATCTTTCCATATCAACTGACTTGGTTATTGACCAACCTTGCATAAAAGCGTGAGTTATTTTACGAGTTAATTTCCACCACATTCCGCACAGCACTTCACTTCCAGCTGAGTGTTTCTTACTCGGTTGTGATTCCAACTGAGTTGCATTACTCGGTTGTGTTATTTTTAGGGGGTTGTTTTTAAGAGTTTTATCTGGTGTATTCCCCCCCCCCCCCCCCCCCCAATACACCAGAACTCATATCGGGACCATCAAGTGGTATCAGAGCAGTGGTTCAAAAGACTGCTGACTCTGTTTCACGAGGTGTGAATTCGAGGTGTTTTCTTCAGTGGTCAACTGAACAGATCTCTTTATCACGCTAGTGCATATCTGCTTGCATTTTTCTTCTGTTGTTGTGTGCAGATGGATGTAAAAGACAAGATCGTGGTCATGTTCTCGGTTGTGAACTATACATCCTGGAGAACTCGGATGAAGAAGATCCTACTGTCAAAGCATCATCGAATGCAACAAGTACTCACATCCGGACCGATCATCATCAGAGAGAGAGTCACTCGCACTCCTACAAATCCCAACAATGGGGATGCAACTGTGGAGTTAGTGGAGATTAAGCCAGAAGACTTCACTCCAGAAGAAGCCAAAGTGAGCCAGTTGGACATCTGGGCTCAGAGCACAATCATATCCACAGTTGGACAAGACTATCTTCCTTGGATAGAAGAGTGCAAAACCGCTAAAAAGATGTGGGATATCTTGGCATCTCTGAGTGAAGGAAGTGACGAAACAAAGGAGAACAAGTTCTCACATGCCTGTCAAGACTTCGACAACTTCTGTCTGAGAACTGATGAAACCATTGATCAGTTAGAGCTCCGGTTCATGGACATCATCAGAAGGATCCAGTCCATCCGAAGAGGAAAATATACTTTGAGAGAAATCAACCTCAAAGTATTACAAGCTCTACCAGCTGAGTGGGATACCTTCACCAATATCCATGAGAGCCGAGCTGATCTTGGTGAGATGGGAACTGAAAGATTGTTCTCAATTCTGAAGGGAAATGAGTACAAGGTGAACCGACGAAGGTCAACTCAGTCCTCGGTTCAGACGAGTCGACATGAGGATGTTGGTTCAGCCACTAAGTCAGTAGCACTCCGAGCTGACTATTCAAAGCTGCGAACATCAAGGCCAACACGATCTGCGGACACAGCTACGAAGGAGCCAAGCAGAGAAGAGTTGCAACAGAATATAGCCGCCCTGTCAAAGAAGCTAGCTGACATGAACACTCGGTTCGGAAAATACAAGAGGTTCTACAAATCTAACCGAACTCGAGATAACTCAAAGCATGTGAACAACGGTTGCTTTGAATGCGGCAAGGAGGGACATTTCAAAGCTGATTGTCCAGACCTTTCTAAGAAAGAAAGAGAAGCGTTGAGGGCCAAGCAAACTGGAAAGAACAAGGCCATGGTTGCAGAAGAAGCAGCTGACGACATGGACATCTTCACTGACACTGAAGATGAGGATGAGCTGACTTCCACCAACAACACTATCAGTCAGGATCAATGCCTCATGGCACTTGGAACCGACCAGGAGGATACTGAGGTACACTCAAGTCCTTTTAAGTTAAATTCTTCCAATATTTCTAACATGCAGGAAAAACTGGATGAAGAGTTGGAACCCTCCTGGAGTGACTTTCAAGAACTCAGCGAGGAACTACATTAGCAATCGGTTCAGTTTAAGAGTCTTCAAGAACAGTTCACCAAACTTGAAGAATCCTTAACCGAAAAGGACGATCTGATTAAGAGCCAAACTGAAGAGATTGATAATCTCAAAAATCAACTGAATACAGCCAACCGAACTAATGCTCCAACCGACGAGGAGTTGACGAAGTAAATCCAGGAGCAGCAAGATCAGTTGAAAAAGCAAGAGGCTCAGATCGACCAGCTAATAAAGAAGTCAGACGGACAGACCGAGCATATAGCTGTTCTCCTCAAGGAGTTGCAAACTGAGAAAGACAACTTAATAAAGCTATATCAGTCATCCAAGATCATCGAGAATCTCATCAGTTACAGCCGACAGATGGATGATGTGTCAGGACTCGGTTATGATGTGATCAAGGATACTGGAATTCCTCCAGCAACCTTCATCAAAGCAGTGGAGGTCAAGGTTGTCAAACCTAACACAGTTGAGTCTGAATCTCCCCAAAGTAATCCAACCTCCACTTCTCAGCAAGCTCAACCGACTAAGGAAACTTCAACTGAGAAAGGAAAAGGAGCAGTGGATGGAGAACAGAACATTCCATCGTTTGGGACATCAACCGAGGGGGAATGTTCCAAGTCTCAGAAAAAGAATCAGAGGCGTCGAAGATACAATCGAAAACGAACTCAGAACCGACCTCTGAACCGACCTCAGAGCCAACATCAGAAAGAATGTAACCCACCGCAGAACCGACAAGAATCCAATCATCTGAATCAACAGCGGTTCCATCATCAGTTCAACCATAGGTTCCAACCGAGTCAACCGATGAGGAACAGCTCGAACAGCTGGAGATATTCATGCCACAACATGAACCAACAACAGGGCATGAACAACTATCAGTCAGGAAGTTGGAATCAGAATGAGCCACAAAGATTCCAACATGGCGTCCGACCTCATAGATAAATCCAACAGGATAAAAAGCGCCATCAAAACAGGGGGAAAACCTCTCCTCCTAAAGCTCACAATGGGAGAAATCCATCTCCTTCCAAAAAGCAGAACATCACTACTAACAACAAGCCTAAGGATAACCGAGGTGTTGTTATAGTTGATGATGAAGGAAAAGTGATCTGGAATGATAAATCTATCCGAGTATACAGGGAAAAACGAATCACAGTTCAAGGGGGAACTGGTACTAACCCTCCAGGACCCAACTAAAATTGGGGACCTAAGCGAGTTTCTCTGTGCAGGAACAGGAGAAACAACTGAGGAAGAATAAAGCATCACGAACCATGTGGGTAATGGATAGTGGATGCTCGAAACACATGACAAATCTGAAGGATTTGCTTGGAAGTTTCGTGGAGAAAGAAAGACCCTCAGTTACCTTTGGTGACAACTCAAAAGGCCACACCAGAGGTTATGGTACCCTTGAAACCAATCACGTGTCGATTTCTAATGTTTCTTATGTTGATGGATTGAAGCATAACTTGCTCTCCATCAGCCAATTCTGTGATAATGGTTTCTCTGTCAAGTTTGATGCACAGGGTTGCAGGGTTAAAAATGTCGGATCAAAGCAGGTCATATTGTTGGGAAATTGATCCCCAACCGGGAATGTCTACTATGCTGACTGGAATAGTAGTCCTCCTGACACCTGCCTGTTATCAAAGAGCAGTTTAGATGTGAGCTGGCTGTGGCACAAAAGGCTCAACCATCTGAATTTCAAGACTATGAACCGACTTGCCAGACAAGAACATGCAAAAGGCATACCAAACCGAGTGTTTTCAACAACACATATCTGCAGTGCATGCCAATTGGGAAAGCTCGCTAGATCCTCCTTTCGGTTGAAATTAACTCCCTCAACCTATCGAGTGTTACAGCTGATCCACATGGATCTCTTCGGGCCAGTTACACCAAAGAGCATGAATGGTAACGAGTATACCCTTGTTGTTACTGATGATTATTCTAGGTACACGTGGACCATTTTCATGCGTCACAAGAGTGAAACCCGAGATAAGCTACCCAAGCTGATGGATCGGATATCGAACCAATAAGACATGAAAATTATTTCTATCTGATCAGATCGCGGAACTGAGTTTCTAAATGAAACCATCATCGAGTACTACGAGAAGCATGGAATTACTCATCAAATATCAGCTGCGCGTACTCCGCAACAGAATGGAGTAGCCGAGCGAAGGAACCCAACGCTGAAGGATGCAGCTACATCCATGTTGACAAGCTCAACTCTGCCAAAGAGATTTTGGGCTGAGGCCATCAACACAGCCTGCTACACCTAGAACCGGTCTCTTCTGACCAAGCGGTTGGGAAAGACACCATACGACCTATGGAGACGCAGGAAGCCTGATATTTCATATTTTCGCATTTTTGGTTCTAAGTGTTATATTCACAACAATGGGAAGACTCAGTTGAAAACCTTTGATGCCAAGGCTTCGAAAGGCATATTTCTCGGATATGCCGCTCGAATCAAGGCTTATAGAGTTTTCAACAATAGCTCTCGTATTGTGGAGATGACACCTCATGTTAGTTTTGATGAA
Source organism: Schizonepeta tenuifolia (assembly GCA_029490685.1). Lineage (NCBI taxonomy): Eukaryota > Viridiplantae > Streptophyta > Magnoliopsida > Lamiales > Lamiaceae > Schizonepeta > Schizonepeta tenuifolia. The sequence continues at coordinate 80,103,288 of CM055956.1, read as the reverse complement.
TCTACTTTTGAGTGCAGGGAACAGGCTAAAGGACAACAGGCTGATCCACAAGTTCCACCAGCTCTCACCAGATCGCAGGCTCTAAGGGAAAAGAATCTAGCTGAACCATTGGTATGGGCAACCGAGGATGATGATCCATATTCCTCTGAAGATGAATGTGAAGACCCCAGCTCATCTCAAGGGGGAACTTCAGCTGATGCCACTCCAACTGCATCAGCATCCGAAGCCCAACTGAGCCCGGTTCAAAATATTGTCAATGTTGATGATCCAGACTCAACAGCTGATCAATCTTCAGTTCTGAAGATTCAAGCATCTCCTACGGCTCAGGATTCACCATCAGTTGAAATCACGGAACATCCAATGTTGGAAGAAGAAGGAAGACGCAACAGAAGATGGTATGAAGATCATTCCTCAGACAACATCATCGGGGATCCAACCGAAGGTATGCGTACAAGGAGCAGAGTTGCAAATTCAGACTCAACCAAGGAAGATTCCAACACTTATGCCCAATATGCTGAGGAGTTGGTAGTTCTTGAGGAGTTCGAGCAAGCTGGAGATGTTGCCATGATTTCTTGCTTTGTAGCTGATGTGCCAGAACCGAAGAATGTTGTGGAAGCTCTCAACTATGTTCACTGGACAACAACCATGCAAGAAGAACTGAACGAATTTCTACGCAACTGTGTATGGGAGTTGGTAGAAAGACCAAATGGTGTCAAAGTCATTGGATTAAAATGGATTTTCAAGAACAAGAGAGACGCCATTGGATTCATCGTGATGAATAAGGCAAGGTTGGTAGCTCAGGGATATTGCCAACAAGAAGAAATCGATTTCGAGGACTCCTTCGCGCCAGTTGCAAGGCTGGAAGCCATCCGAATCTTTCTAGCCTATGCCGCATTTCACAAATTCAAGGTCTATCAGATGGATGTGAAGTGTGCCTTCCTCAACGACGATATCAAGGAAGATGTATATGTTGAACAGCCTCCCGGTTTTGAGACTGGAGATGGAAGAGTGTACAAGTTGAAGAAAGCAATATATGGATTGAAGCAAGCACCCAGGGCTTGGTATGACACTCTTTGTGGTTTTCTTCTGAACTCGGGGTTCAAACGAGGGTCAGTTGACAAAACACTATTCACCATCAAAGTTGGAGTAGATATACTTGTTGTGCAAATCTACGTCAACGACATCATATTCGGTTCCAAGTCGGAGGAGCTGCGTGAGAAATTCTCAACTCTCATGAAGGAGAAATTCGAGATGTCGATGATGGGCGAGATGAATTATTTTTTTGGATTACAAGTGAAGCAGTCGCCAGATGGGATTTTCATTAATCAGTCCAAGTATACAAAGGAGCTCATCACCAAGTTCGAATTGCAGACAAGTAAAACCACAAGGATCCCGATGAATACTAACTAGAAGATTGAACCTGGAACTGAGGGAAAGCTCGTGGATGCCAGTAAGTATAGAGGGATCATCGGTTCTTTGCTATATCTAACCGCCAGTCGGCCAGATATATCCCACGCGGTTGGAGTGTGTGCTCGGTTCCAAGTTCAACCGAAGGAAGCACACATGTTGGCAGCAAAGAACATCATAAAGTATCTGAAGGGCACAGTTAATGTTGGGTTGTGGTATCCAACCGACGACAATATCTAACTAACCGGATACTAAGATGCAGATCTAGCCGGAGATCGGTTGGACAGGAAGTCCACATCTGGACACTGTCAGTTCATAGGAAGCAAGCTAGTTTCGTGGTTCTCCAAGAAACAAGCATGTGTTGCTACTTCTACAACCGAGTCAGAGTATATGGCTGCCGGTAGCTGTTGCATGCAGGTGTTGTGGCTCAAGCAACAGTTGAGAGACTATGAAGTTGCAACTGGACAGGTTCCCATTCATTGTGATAGCTCAAGTGCCATTGCTATCTCTTTGAATCCTGTTCACCATTCTCGGACGAAGCACATTGACATCCGACATCATTTTATCCGAGATCATATTGAGAAAAAGGATGTTTCCATGGAGAAGATTTCAACAGAGATTCAGAGAGCTGATATCTTCACCAAACCTCTAGCCGAAGCACGGTTCAAGATGTTATGTGATTTACTTGGATTGTTGGATCCATCATATGAGGAACCAGCTGAGGTGAAGACATAGATATCCATCTGAGGGGGAAGCTCATATGAAGGGGGAATCTCAGATGTGGATTGCCAATCGAAGACATCGGATGCGAATCGCCAACCGAAGAGATCAGACGTCAGCTGAACAGACGAACTCGAGTCAGCTGATGGTATGCCGCAACATTGGAACACAGCTGATTCCAGCATCAGCTGACAGGTGAACACAGCTGATTCCGACATCAGCTGGCAGGTAACATTTATGGCTGAAGGTGTTATGATCTTAAATGAGAATGTTTGAAATAAATTCAAACATTCCTGAGCATGTCAGTTACATTAAAATAGCCATCATACCGCATTTAATGTAAAGTACGGCTGAACATCAATAGCCTACTTTATAGTGCGACTGGGCTGATATAAAAAACAGTTCACCTTCTCACGCGCTGGTTGGAACTCGGTTCGTGACGTCAAGTCAAAGCTAGTCAACAGTCGCGTAATCTCAGCCGTTGATGGATTCGCGCCATTCAACCCTAGCCATTGATTTCAACCGAGCCTAAAACCTATAAAAGGCAGAAAATCAGGAAGTGATCTCTTATCTTCCTCATTCGTGTTTATCTGCAGTAACTGTTCATCATCTTCTCAGATTCTGTCTAACTATTTTCTCCAAGTTTTTCTTTCCTTCTTATATATATCTTCTCAGAATTATTAAATGGCACCCAAAGGAAAGAAAATGGCTTCCTCCGGACCCTCCCTAGTCCCAACATCTTATGAAGAATCGTTCGACTTGCTGGTCTCCAAGATACATTTTGAGCAGATCCTCTCAGAGGATGAATTGGAGTCGCCAGTGCTGTCTCCCCTCGCCGATATTCTCAGGGAGAACGGCCTACTGGAATGGGCGAAGCTCTTCCCCTCCCACCTGCTCAGGCGCCAGGTCGGAGAGTTCTACGTCAATCTGCAATCACCCATCGACAGCAGAGATGGCGTCGTTACAGAGGTTTCTTGCCGTCAATGGGACGTTCCGGCCAGAACCATCCGCCGTGTGACCGTCCCCATCGCAGTTTCCGACTATCTTCGCCAAGTGATTCCGCCGAATCATTCCGCCACAGACACCATCGACAACATAACCGACACGGAAGCCGATGAGTTTCTAGAGAATGCTCTCATCACTCCGGAGAAGTTGAAGAGCAATATGTAGAGGACGAAGTTGAAGTCGGAGCATCGACTTTTGTTCGATGTTGTCTCCAAAGTTGTGTTCGGTTACAGTGGTGCTTTCGGCGACATCAGCCGACCGAAGCTCAAGAAATTGATTGCTTTGGAGCATAGACACAAACACAACGTCGACTGGTTCAAGTATTTTGAACACCAGCTGACTGTGGAGAGGTAGAAGATTTCTGAGACCACAACCAAATCAGGGGAGAAGTTGTTGAGTGTCAAGGGAACTCTCAACTTCGGTTGCAAAATCTCCGCTCTGATCTTGCTCGCAACCAAGGGTCAGAACATGGTCTGGGAGGACTGCGAGGAGACCCCTGTGAAGAAGTTGATGTTGTTCCCAACAGCAAAGAAAGCTCAAGAGGTGATTAGGAGTGTTTATACTCCTAAGGAGAAGAAGGATGCTGGGAAGACAGCTGCGGCAAAGGATACAGCTGAAGAGGTACCAGCTGTCAGCCGCCCTACAAAGTCGAAAGCTGCTCGCCGACAACGAGCTGAGTCGGAAAAGGAGAAAGCTGAGGAGCCTGCTAAGAAGTAGCTGAGAGTTCCAGCTGCGGAGGTTCCAGCTGAGGACATGCCAGCTTAGGATGTGCTAGCTGAGGGTACGCCAGTTTAGGAGGAGGTACCAACTGTGGAGGCGCCAGCTGAGACGGCACCAGCTGAGGAGCCATCCGAGTCGAGCCACTCAGCTGAGGCAGCTGCCTTCAAGATCGTACCTCGCGCTGCTGATGAGGCTGATGGGATGGAAACGGACCTGACCTCGGATGCCTCTTCCTCCTCTGAGGAAATTGAAGACATTCCCACCTCCCCCACGGCAGGAGCTGATGCCATACCGCCCCAAGAGCCTCTCGCTCTCTCAACCGATCAACAGCCAGAGATTCCGAGCTCATTGCTCGATGCCAACATTGAGACCATCTCTTCGGCCAATGTTGATGAACCAATTGATTCCCCACTCCCCGCAGAATCCAATATTCCGAGCTCCCAGCTCGATGCCAATGTTGAAACCACTTCTTTGGCCAACATTGATGAAATTTTTGAACTGTTGCCTTATGAGAATCTATCTCCCTCCCCAATCGATGACGAAGTTGATCGTCAGGCCGTCGCGATGGAGCATGAAGGCAAGGTGGCCTATTGCTTCCAGAAGCTGCTTGGGATGTTCCCTGAAGCGCGCGACATGCCAATTTTTGCTACGCTTGGAACCGAGTTACTGTACCAGTTCAACCTCATCTTCAGTCACTGGTATGTGAAGGAAGATACCGTGAGGGTACACAGCTGGAACCAGCTGAAGGCGGACGAGTCACACATCCGAGATTACTTCAACTACACTAATCTGGAGGTGGCCTACAACAATAAGGTTGCGCTGCTGACGCGTCGTCTGGACCTCAGCAAGGCGGAAAGCACAGATACCCGGGAGACAGCTGGACAAGACTGTATTGACTTCCTCTACAACATGTTAATCAAGTCAGCTGAGTTCCTTAATGATCTGGACGCAGCCGCCGCCGCAGCGAAGGAAGAAGAAGAGGAGCTTCAACTATACCTGGCCAACCGTCAAGCCATGGTTACAGTTGAGCAGCCAGCTCTGATTAAACACCAAGCTCCAGCTGATCAGCCAGAGCCCTCAACTGAAGACATTTGCGAGCTGATAGCTGAGAGGGTGAACCAGCTGAGGACGGAGATGCTTGCCAACTTCCAGCAAAACAAAGAAGATCAGCTGAGGAAGTTGGAAGCACAAGAGGAGAAGAACAAGCAGCTGATGGAGGAGAATGTTTCACTGAAGATAAAGCTGAACGAACTCTCCTCCTCCACCAGCCAGGACATTTCTGATCTGAAATCAACTGCTCTGGGAATCAAGTCTGAGCTGAATGTCTTCCAATCCATTTCTGATTCCAACCTCGCCAAATCCCAACAGACTCGGGATGAGGAATGGGAGTCTCGGTTCGAGTCACGATGGGCTGAGTTCGTTGCTTTCCAGACTGAGATAACCGAAACATTCGCTGGATTGAGGAAAGCCGAACAAGAGCGCCATGACTCCGAACTGGCGAAGAAGATCGGAATAGAGTGCGCGGTCGATGAACTCTTCAACCATATCCAACAAGCCGAACAACAACTCACCTCTCTGGATGGATCAGTAGCAAGCCTTGTTGCTGATGCCAAAAAGGGGAAAGATAAAAAGGGGGAAGAGAAGTTGGATGTTGAGATGCAGGGGGAAGATGAGACCCAGGCTGAAGCTACTGCAAAATCTCAGCCGAGGAGGAAGAATGCCCAGAAGAAGAAGTCCGCTCCCAAGTCAACCGACGTAGGTGGAGCTGAAATGGAAAAAGACTTGGAGCAGGCGGAGCAGTTTGGAGTTTCTTACAACTCCATAGCCGAGATCGCAGCCGAGCTTGATTCAGAACTCGACGGTATCACAACCGAAGAGTGTATTGCTGCTGCCAAGGCTATGGATGTTGCTGAGAAAGATTACATAAATCCTAGCTGGATCAAGAAGTTCGCTGCCAGCCAAGCTCGAAGAGTCAACCAGTTCGAGGAGGAGCTGACCAAGATAACCAAGAACCTGGATAGGCACATTGCCTCTCGCAGCCGACGCCGCATTGACAAACATCAGGTTAAGGCTGAAGCTCGGCTGAGGCAACAGAGGCTGCCAGGGAAGGTGAAGGTCCACAGTCGGTTCAGGCATGTGGACAAGTGGATGCCAGTTAAGTGGAATGAAGACTGGGAGTCATTCAAGCAAGAATTCGTGAATGACTTCTATTACAGAAAAGTCTTCTCAACTGACGATCCGAGGAAAGCTTTCAAGGAAGTGCTGACCGAGCTGCACACTGGGGACCCGGGCATGTTTAGCCAGTTTAGGCGTGCCATGATAGAAGCAAAACTGGACTTGAACACAGTTCCGGTCCCTCAGAAGGTTACATATCGGCCTCCCTTCCTCCCAGACTCCCGAAACCCCGACCGACAGAAAATATCAGCTGAGGCAAGGCAAGTTTGCAAAGAGTACGGGGTTGACATAGCAAAGGAGTCAGAAGCGAAGAGAGAGATTTTTGTTAGAATTTTTAGCAAATATGGGCTTAAGTTTTAGCTCAGTTAGTTTTTGAGCAACTGATGTAATTTTTGTTTTTGTGCTTATCTTTGTAACCATCAGTTGTAATAAAAACTATTCAGTTATACGATTCAACTTGACGTACAATCTCTCATTGTCCAAGCTCTAAATCGCAAAGTTATTTCAATATCATGTTATAACTGTGCTAACCCTTTGATGTTTTAATCTTATAGACTGTCTAGAATTTCAGCTGAGATTTTGGATAGGCCAGTAGGATTTAGATCAGATTGCTTTGTAAGAATTTTATAAGGGTTTTGGCATCATCAAAAAGGGGGAAATTGTTGGGAAATTAATTAAAGTTTTGATTGATTCCAAAACCAACTGACCCCAACCGAGTAGATGTTGCCAGATCCTAATGTTAGTAGTTAGGCTCGCTGTTTGAGCATTGTTAAGATTTTAACTTTACAGGACTTCAGCTGAAGACGGCAACAAGGCTTCACTCGGATAGAACATCAGTTGTAAGAGAGACAACTGAGCGTTCAAAAGATAGAACATCAGTTGTAAGGAAGACAACTGAGCGTTCATCAGATGAGAATTAAAAAGCGGGAAGATGCCAAAGTCAACTAAGGAAGATGCAAGAGAACATCAGTTTTATAAGAAAGACAACTGAGCGTTCGGAGCCAACTGATCAGATACAAGAAAGACAACTGAGCGTTCAGTTTCAGAACATCAGTTGTAGGACTCGAACCAAGAAAATCAACAGCATGAAGTTCAAGTCAGCTGAGAGTTCAACTATTAACATTCAGATAGAACATCAGCTGAAGAACAAGTCAGATGAAGATCGAAACTCTCAACCGACCATCCTTTGTTGAAAGACCCATGTTGAGATTTGAAATTCAAACAAGGAAGTCACGTGAAGGTTTGACTCTCTGTCATTACCTCATTTGGCCCAACATAAGGCTGTCTCAGATGGAAACCAGAAGCACTCAGTTGCCAAATCCGGAAAGTCTGCAGATATGAGAGACAAGCCATCGCTTTCAACGATCAGAGATCAACGGTTCATCCAATAGCTAGTTGATTCTCTCCGCCTATAAATAGAGGCCTTCTTTCATTTAACAAGAAAAAAAACAAGAATACGAGACAGACAAGTGTGAGAAGAGACCAAAGAGCGAAAGAAAGAACCAAATACTTCACACGAGCTGAACTGCATTCAATCTCTAAGAACATCATTAGTTGAGAGTTCTAGAGTGTTAGATTCTGTCTTAGTGTCTGTCGATCCAACCTTGAGAACATCACTAGTTGAGAGTTCGTAGAGTGTTAGATCATAGCTCACTTCTTGTTCGAGCTATTAGTTGGAAACCCACACTTTCACACACCTGAAAAGGTTGTTAGGATCCTACTCTTCCCGTAACTGAGTAGATAGGTTGATTAGTACCCGTAAACTAATCTGTAAGGTTGATAAGTACCCGTAAACTTATCTCAATGGTTACAAAGCCCGCGTAAGCTTTGTGGTTTGTCCAGAAGAACTTGGACTGAGTTGTGTGGACTCACAACTCCCCGTGGACGTAGGAGTTATCTCCGAACCACGTAAATCTTTGTGTGTTGTGTTTATTATTCAGTTATCTTATTGCATATTCAACTGTCTAACGAACCTGCATACAAACTGCATCTTTCCATATCAACTGACTTGGTTATTGACCAACCTTGCATAAAAGCGTGAGTTATTTTACGAGTTAATTTCCACCACATTCCCCACAGCACTTCACTTCCAGCTGAGTGTTTCTTACTCGGTTGTGATTCCAACTGAGTTGCATTACTCGGTTGTGTTATTTTTAGGGGGTTGTTTTTAAAAGTTTTATCTGGTGTATTCCCCCCTCCCATACACCAGAACTCGTATCGGGACCATCAACACACGTCACTTTTATCGAGCAACTAACGCCGTTGTCGATTTTTCCAAACATTTTTATAAAATCTAAGAAATTCATACCAAGTACATATAATCATGCTTATCATCAATACATCAACCATATCATCAATCGGAAACATACAAACCCTCGTTTTCTCGTTTCTTTGTTTCTACACTTACTTACTTTCCTTAATTTTTGAAGTTCTACTAATCCAATTCAAACCAAATTAGTTTCTATCATCTTTATACTTAACAAAGACCATATTAACATACTAACATCATTATAACTAATACTTAATCAATTCACGGCATTTTTATCGGTTCAAGAACTCGATTTTTCAAAGTTGTTAGTTAATTCTCATTTAATTCAACAATAAACCTAACACATGTACAATCACTAATATTCGATTAGTTTTCTCGTTCTATTTTTCTATCGACAATTACGTTCGATTCTTCGTCTCTTACAAAAAGTTCGACGTTCTTAGATTTCATTCAAACTTTCAAATTATCATCTTTAACTACTTAGATTAACTAATATGCAAACCATAAGTTCATATCAACATCTATACTTAATTTTTCGTCGATTCTTCGTCTCCCACGATTTCGTTTTTATTTTTAGAAAAATCTAATTTAATTATATGTTGAACCTCATGCTTCCTACATCTTATATATCACATCACATCATCAAAAACATAACAATCACTCAATCAAAATCATACTTATTCTTCTTTTACAAAATTATTTTTATTTTTAGAAAATCCCCAAATAATTCATGTAATCATATCTCAATGCATACAAACATATCCCACAAACCATATGTCTAAATTCAAGCTAAATCTGCATCAACTAATTCATGAAATTTCGAAAATTACCCAATTAATTCCAACATGATTTATACTCGATTCAAACCATAGAAACTCATTCCTAAGCATAAACAATCATGTAATAAACTTAGAACATCAATCCTCTACCTCTTAAAAGTTTCGAAATTTTCAAGAATTAGAGAATAGGATTTTTGTTCGGTTGGAATTAAAGAGGAAGCTCTCACCTTTACGAATATGCAATCGGAATTGACTTTAATCAAAAATCGAGAGAATTATGAGCTTCTAAGTGCTTGAAGAAATGAAGAACTTCTTGAAGATGACTTGAAGATGTGAAGAACAAGAGAGAGAAGAGAGAATATGGGTGGGGGGGGGGCAGTTTTGGAGAGAGATGAGAGAGAGTTGTGTGATGACTAGTGAGATATTAATGTGATAAAATAGAAAAAAATATCAAGTTGATGACTAGAGAGGGAGAGAGGCGGTTGGGGAGGGATTTAAATCCCTAAATATCTCGTTTTACGGGTCTAATACTGCATACTAAAATCGATTAATTATTTTTTTAGACGGTTACATTTCCGGCGAAAACTAATTCGACCAATAGATTGGAAATAATTTACTTAGTCGGAAAGCATGATTCAATTTCCAAAATCCATCGAAAAGTCGAGACGTGGCAATCCAAATTTCGCTCGAAAAAATAAATAAAACTGACTTTTACCAATAGACTCGTATCGCAAAATAAGTGAATGTAAAGTCAGACGCTTTTTCGATCTGAGTTCTCGAACTAAAATTTTATCGGACGCGAAAACCCCAATACAGTTTTCGGTTGAACGACTTTTGGATTTTATTTTCAGAAACAGATTTCACCGTTAGTCTTAAAACTGAAATTCCTTAACTTAGGCATGCAAAGCCTTAAATAATTAACAAATTTTTATTTTAGTGACGGGAGAAAAAGGCCGAGATATTACAAAATAACTATATTATTATAGTTATTTAATTTAATTTGGTCAATTTATTTGTTGGCCGAATAGAATAATTATTTTTTGTAGGGAACCAATTTATTAGTTGACAAAATAAATGGTTCCAAAATGATTTAGTTAATTTATTGGTTGGCCGAATTAAAATTTGAAATAGTCTAATAATTTTTATTTAATTTTGCCAATTATTTAGGTAGACGGGCTAATTTCCAACCGATGGGTATCTTAACTTGGAATTCCATGTGTCACATCTCCATTTTTAATTCTTATTTATTTTAAATTTTTCATCTTATGCATTTTTTTTCATGTATTTTTAAAATCTAGAATCATCATCCATGAATTAATTTTTACGTTATTTTTAGTTGGGTTTTCAACTTTGCATCATTCATAATTGTAATTAATGAATATTACTATACAGTTAAGAACGAAAAATGCATCGTACAATCAATTTTTTTAATTAAATATTGAGTATATATAAATTCTAAATGAGTTTCATAAATTACGCACTTATAAATCAAAACCGTGGTCAACGAGCCGATTCAGACTAAGAACCGTGGCGGTAGACGGGCCAATTTCCAACCGATTGGTACCTCTACTCGAGAAATTTTTCATTTTATGCATTTTTTTCATGTATTTTCTAAAATCTATAATCATCATCGATGAATTAATTTTTATCCAATTTGTAGTTGGGTTTCCTACTTTACATAATCTATAATTGTAATTAGCAAAATTACTTTACGGTTAAGGACGAGGACAAATAGTACAATCATTTTTTTTAATTTTGGGTCTAAATAAATTCTTATTCATAAATTACGCACTTATAAATCAGATTCTTGGTCAAGGATCGGTTCTGATCCGGAACCGTGGTGGTTGACGGGTCAATTTCAAACCGACGAGTATTGTTATAGGGATATTTTTAGAAATGAACACAGATGACTAATTTTTTAATGGGGTTTGAAATAAGTACATGTATATAAATTTCAAACATGTTTGAATAATTCTAAATACACCGTCTCAAATTGTTTGATTAATCATTTTTGTTGGAAAACGTTGAATATGTAGGAAAATGGGCAAAAAAATTACTAACAATTTGTCAACGGGCCAATTTCACCTAGAATTGTGCGCGTAAAGGGGCCAATTCAGTACCAACGGGACACTTTTATTTATTTTTTTATAATTTTATGTTGAACTCATAAAATTAAGGATATTTAGGGTCATCTTCATTCTTATAGATAATATTAAAATTTTTATTTTTATCAATTCTCATACAAAATCAACACAAGATATTGGCTATAAAAAAAATCACCTCAATTTCTTATACAAAATCAGCTAAAGACAATTTATTTGAAAAGTAAATAGTTTTTGTCCCACATCAATTTTGAGAAGAAAGAGGACTTTGAAAATTATCTACAAAAATAGATGTGAATTAGATTTAAATTTTTAATAGGTATTACTAAAATAAAAAAAATAATAAACAATATCTTTCTTATATTATCACATATTAAATTGTATTAATTCTATTATATAATAATTTTTTGGGAAAAACTGAGTTCTTGGATTATGAAAAATAGAAGAAGATGGTTGTCGATTAGTAATGGTAATTTTGACATTCTGAATCACATTATTTTTTTAGGAGTCTTGTTGGAAAAATTAGTAAAGTTTTGATTTATACAAAAACCCAACTGACCATAACCGAATAAATATGCCTTAGTGTCTTTTTAGTTAGAGCTCATTGTTTGAGCATAAGGATTTTATCTTTAGAGGATCGAAATGAAGAGCTGACAAAAGACCAAGTCAGACTAATCAAGTCAGAAGTTGACACAGTTGATTCTGAAACTTGAGCTACACAGTTAACTACTTTACTGTGCTTAGAACCGTACGTAGAACTCACAAGCAAGAAGAAATCTGAAGACAAGACTTGAACTTGAATTTGAATTCAAATCATATAAGATCACGTGCTTGAAGACAGGCTGGAGATTTCCTTATTTGGACCGACAGTGAAGACATGCTGAAAAGCAGGGTTCACATTTACCAATTTAAGAAAGTTTACAAGAATAGGTTAGGAACCCATCCCTTTCATGACGGATGTCAAACGACTTTTTCCAACAGTTAGTTCGACATCTTCGCCTATCTCCTTTTGAGCCAAACTATTCTTTCTGAAACTCTGCTCGCATCTTTTCTTTCCTTCCAAAGTACCTGCTAGTAGTTAAACCGGATTTAATTGAGTTGTTTCTCGCCTTTGAATGCCAAGCAAGTCGTCTCTTTCCTTTTCTTTTGGGTTAGGAAGTGACATGCTCGGTACGTTTCGCTTAGCAGACTCCGTATTGATCATATTGGTATCGGCAGTAGTATAATGATTCGGCAGATACAACTATGATTTGGTGACCTCGTCAGGTTCTGACTCTGCTTATGGAAAAGCAAACTCATCCTCAGTAGTATTTACCAAGCAGTTGGTAATATTGATGAAGCCAATCTTGAGACTTCAGTTTTCTTGTTTTAATAATGGATATATGTTTGTTTTGTCTTTCTTTGGTAATATCTTTTGTAGGTAATTAATGGATAAGAAAGTTGTGATCACCGAGTCCAAGGGAATGAGACAACAAGTTTGTTGCAAAAAAAGTGGGAGTAGCAGCCATGAACGTGCGAAGTGGAAGTTAGAATTTGTTGAGAAAAATCTGGAGAAGTTGTCCAGGAAGTCGTGGGGGTTGCTGATGGGAGCTGTGGGCTGAAAATGTGCATTATGCGGATTTCAATGAGTGAAACCCAAGTTTTAGATTAGCTATAAATAGAGATCAAATCTTAGTTGATAGACATAGATTTTGCAGAGGGAATTCTCATAGATTAGATTTTATCCCTATTCTTGTTTTTCTTCGAGTGATAGTTGAAGCAACTGCAATCATAACCTTGTGTGTGTTGGGCTTGTGTTAAAATAAAAGGGACGTATTTTATCCCACATCGTTTATATGATCAAAGTGTTGGAGCTTCTTAGGGCTATATAAGAGGCTATGTATATTTGATGTAATTGCACTGAGTTTTACACTTTAGTCTTATATTTGACTCTATGAAAATTCTTTGTCTCAGGTTGTGAGCAAGGTGAGATTCGTTCAAAGGCTTCTAATAGTGTAGGGGTGTCGAGTTTATATTACTTGGTGTGGTAGGTCATGATTTTTTCTTCGGTTTTGGAGTTTCCACGTTAAAATTCTTGTGTTGTTGATTGTTCTTTATTTTTCCGTCTTATTTCTTATCTATTATTGTTTTCCCCTAGTTGGGATAAGGACGCAATTTCCTAACAACTGGTATTAGAGCCAGGTTCTGAGACAGGTTTGAGGGTTTATTGTTAGACGGCTGTTCAACAAGGGGTGGAGAAACGATGGGTCAAGATCAATGAGGTTTGATGCAGAGAAATAATCTTTAGCTTTTGGCAAGAGCAAGTTAAGGATGTTGTGACACAATCTGCGTTACACAAGTTTTTGGGAGAAAAAAAGGGCTACACTAGGCGATATGAATCAAGGTGGAGCGGTTGCGGCAAATAGCTCCGAGAAAGCTGCTAACATTGTGATTGAAGATTATATGCCCTCCAATTGTTGAGAACATGGACATCCTTATGGCATCTCCAACTGCTATGGACGAGGATGTGATTATATTAGTTGGATCACATGTGCATTGGTTTGGCATGGATGCAAGGTGTGTGGTAGAAGTTATGTCAATGGCTAAAAGACTTCTAGGATGGACAAAAGCTAGGAGTTGCACCATAAATTTCAGCGGGTTTATTGACATGTGCCGAAGGAAAATCTTAGATGGTTGATTCTAAGTATTCTACTCATATGGTGGAGTAGGTTTGTGGTTCTTTGGTTTAAGAATCATGATTGTCGATGAAGACAATAGAGTATTTCTTTTATTTTAACAAGGTGGAGATTGTTGGGCTTGTGTTAAAATAAAAAGGACGTATTTTGTCCCACATCGGTTATATGATCAAAGTGTAGGAGCTTTTTAGGGCTATATAAGAGGCTAGGTATCTTTGATGTAATTGCACCGGGTTTTACACTTTAGTTTTATGTTTGACTTTAGGGAAATTTCTTGTCTCGGGTTGTGAGCAAGGTGAGAGTCGTTCAAAGGCTTGTAATAGTGTAGGGTTGTCGAGTTTATATTGCTTGGTGTGGTGAGTCGTGGTTTTTTCTCCGATTTTGGAGTTTTCACGTTAAAATTCTTGTGTTGTTGATTGTTCTTTATTTTTCCGTCTTATTTCATGTCTATTATTGTTTTCCCCTAATAGGGATAAGGACGCGATTTCCTAACAGTGTGAAGAGAGTGATAAGTTGTCTTTCTTTTAGTGACCTTGTTTACTCGAAGTGTTTTCATTTTTCACATTCTTATAGTGAATATTTAGCCCTGAGTTACTTCACAAGATTATTGATTAATAATCTTGTGAAAATTTATCCATTGTATTCTTTTTATTTCGCTGCCTTCTGTTCGAAGTTGTGAGCACTTCAGTCACACATTTGTTCACAACTCTGTGTGTGAATCTGGCACCTTCAAATATGATTTTGATTTGAGGCCCCCATTCAACGTGAAGACGACTGAAACAATTGCGAGCAAACTCCCCATAAGATCGAAGCATTCAAGCAAGAAGAATCTCTCTCAAGTTTTCTGTTCTCTTAGCTCTACTAGCTCTCTTAGAAGTTTTTCTCTTTGATCGAGCCTTTTAGTTTCAGTCTTGAGTTTCTAAGCCTACTCACTCTCCAATAGTTAGAGTTTGCAGCCTTAGAATAGAAAACCCTCTACTTCTTGTGTTGTAGGTTTACTAGTTGGAAAAACCACCCACAACTCTTTCTTAGGTCCCTTTGAACCTGCAATCAAAGAACTAGGTTGTTGTAAACCCATAATCACAGCATAGGTCTTGTCCAAACCCGCAAATGGACTCTAAGTTTTATTCGAACCCGCAATCGGACTGTATAGGTTGTTTGATTTCCGCAAACCAAATTCAACGTTTGGGTAGTACGCATAAACTTTCTAGTGGAACGTAGTAGTTCATCTTTGAACCACGTAAAAATAATTGTGTTTTTACTTTCTGCTATTTAAGTTATTGTTTGAGTTTCTAACAAAACTAACTGCATAGACAAACAGTTTTTGCAAACTGCATCAAGTGTTGCAATCTAAACTTCGCCCCAAAAGGTTTTCAGTAAAACGAGTTAAGCTTAATTTCCACCACATTTGGCACAACACTCAAATCCTCAGTTCACAGAATACAATTGACCATCAGCCCAAGAAGTCAACTATATCGTGAACTGTGCGACTTCTCCGACTGAGTATCACAGTTGTCGAGTTGACTGAGTTGTTAAGTTATTTTAGAGTTTAAAAATCTATACCGGTGTATTCCCCCCTCATACTCCAAATAAATTGTTACCGGGACCATCAAGTCTAACTCAATTTTTTTATTTAATTTAAGGGTAATTTTAAAGATAGCCCCCAATTACTAACTAAGTTACTATAGCCTCCTTATTAAAATAATAATAAATAAATAATTAATATACTATTGTATCATTATAGCCACAAGTAAAATTTTTAAATAAATAAATAATTACTCTTTGTTTTCATAATCCCCAACTTAATATCTCATCCTTTCTATCTCTCGGACTCATACGCTACAAACAGTCCCTCTCCAACTCATTGGTTGTACCTTCGAATCATAATCCTAGTAATAATGACTATCCTATTGGTTACTCGCTCTCTGTTGCACTATAAGTACTTGAGTTGTACTCCATTCCTCCGTTTCTTTTAGGACATAACTTTAATTTAATTAATTTTGGGTTATGTACAGTAAGTTGTGCATAGGTGAGGACGAGATGGGGAAGAGAGAAGAAGAGAGGGGAGGGTCGGTGAGGGAGTGAGGCAAGTTTCACATGAATTGAGAGAAAAAGAATGAGCAAAATATGGGGGATTGTTTCTCCGTTGCGTATGAGAGAGATGTGAAGGATGGGGGTTACAAAATAAATTAGTATCGTATTTATTTAAAAAAATCTTTAAGTAGAGACTATAAGGTTATAATTGTACATTTATTATTTATTTCATTATTATTTTAATTAGGGGCTATAGTGAGTAATTTAGGAGCTATAAATTACCCTTAAGTTTAATTAAACTTAATATGATCATCTCATGTAAGGGTGTGTTCACTTGGAAGTATAAATTTATACTTCCATTTAGAGGTAAATGGAGGGATAAACAAAAATCTCACCCTTTAAATCATTCATTCTTTTTTTAAATCTTTCATTTCCACCACCACAAGGAGGTATAATATTATCCCCCTAAATTGGAGTGATAATATTATCCCTCCTTGTGGTGGTGGAAATGAGAAATGTGATAATATTATATCTCCTTGTGGTGGTGGAAAGAAGAGATTTAAAAAAGAAGGGATAATTTAAAGAGTGAGATTTTTGTTTATCCCTACAATTACCTCTAAATGGGGGTATAAATTTATACTTTTAAGTGAAACACACGCCAAGGGTTTAAACATGGCCCATATTTGGTATAAGAATTGGGGCCCTAGCTTATTTTTCTCTTAATTTTTGCTATTCTTCGGCCCACGTACGTTATTTGACAAATTTCTTTTACTAAAAAAAGTCGTTTCTCAATAATACTTGTCTCTGTAACAATAATAAATTGAATAAACTTCGTTATCATAGTTATAATTGCAAATGTGACAACAAAAAATGTAAACAAATCCAACTTATATAGAGGTATTATTTTTTTATATTAATATATCTGGAAATTATTATTATTATTGAACAAACAATAGAAATTTATAGCATTTTATGTTAATACTCTAAACAACGAGGCGATGGAATTGAAATTATTGAATCCGACGTGGTACAGAGTTTTTTTATTTAAACAAAGAAAAGGATGAGCGGATTATTTTCGGAGGTCCATCACTTTTTGCCATGATGAACGGCTGGAAATATCCATCCACCAATTATAGACATGTTTGCGCCGTTTGATCAAATCCTCCATTCCTCCTTCCTCCATCAAAAACCTTGTGTTTGGCAGGTGGGTCAGATCAGCTATGGTGAACCTCTCCCCACCTAAGTACTTGCTCTTGGACAGCCTGTCCTCGTATACGTCGAGCACTTTCTCCAATTTGCCCTTGCAATCGCGGACTAATTCCATGTCGCTCACTTGGCCCTGTTGGGGCATGATCAGAAGTTGGAGGACCATTGTGTAAATCAATGGATTATAGTTGTTGACTTCTACTTCTAGCCATTGCTCCACCACGGCTCTCTCTTCCAACGTCTCCCCCAATAGATTTGTGCCACATTCGCTTGCGCTTTTTGCTGCGTAGTACCTTATTATTGCCCTCGACTCTGCACTCCATATATAATTAGTATACTAGTAATATTTTTTTTTCTTTCTTTCTATTATTCATAAGAATGAAGAATATATTGAATGAATTACCGAAAAGCTTGAACTCGCCATCCTCTACGGCGGGAACTTGTCCAAAGGGCTGCAAATTGCGAGGATAATTAATTAAATCTCGGGATATCATTAAGTAATGAACGTGACATGATTGAGTCAATAAATTAATTCTAATTTGATATTTTTATGTATTCATATCAATCACATCATTCCTCGACACTCGATTATGTTCTCCATCCACAGTACTTCTATCATTCACTCTCGTCCACTCTTCAATTTTTAAAATCTGTGTCACTCCCTTCGGACCATATTTATCGTGCACGGAGAGGTGTATATATACTTATATAAAAAAGTCTTGTTTTACAAAATTCGAATCGCCTAAAATATCCTTACTATAAAGCAAAATTAAGGGAAATAATGTAATACAATAATATTAATATTGCAATATATTATTAGTTACAAGAAATATAAATTTACCTTAGTTATAGTTTTATTATTTACCTTATCTATTAAATATATTAGTTTAGTAAATATCAAAATTACCTTATTAATATTAAAATGATATATCTATCTTGCGATTTACCTTATTGATATTTTATACTAATATGGTTATAAGTTTATATGTGAATTTTTTCACGTATATTTTGCTTTTTTTTCTATTTTTTCTACTCAAAATTGTCTTCTCTTCCAAAGGATTCCTCTAAAAATTCTTAAATATTTTTTAGATTCAACCATGTTATAATTTAATCTTTTTTAGGAATTTTTTATCCGTCCCGCCCCTACCTTTTAAATAATAAATATAGAATTTATTACGAATTATGTAGTCTATATTTAGTATTTAATTAACTAATTTTCATATACTCTTAAATTCTTATTACTAATAATAATTTCAACTATATTAGATCTCGATTTTATAGAAATAGGTATAATCAATTCAAGCTAGAGACCAAAAACTTTGAGCATAACTCATTTATTATCTCGGCTTATTTACAATGGTTTATTAAAATTAATACTTTGATTCTTAATTTTATGCATGAATATTTTTTTTATGTTATTAAACTAGGTAAATAGTATCTGCCATGCACAAACATAAGCTTAGTAAGACTATTAAAAGTGTAACAAAATTTTTAATTGTACACTTTTAAAAGAATAAAATAAATAGTACATGCAGTTTTCTAAGTTGACATTTTTGCTTAAAATAATTAGTATATTTTTCAATTTTAGTATTCATATAATTTATGTTTTAGATGAAAATTCTTATTGAAATTAAACTATTGATATTTTAATTTCGTTTTAAACTTTTTAAGAGACTACACAAAATTATATTCACTTATTTCATATAATGAAAATTTATTAGCACTTTTATAATGACACTAAAAGAATAATTGAATTAAAATGTAAATAATAGTTATTATATTTGGGCATACATACAATTTTATCACTTATATACTTTTGTAATTTGTGGAAGGTCAATAATACATGAAATAACGAGAGTACTCTTTACAGTAAAATATTTTTATTGTTCTTTATTTATTTTTTTTCATTAGAGATCGAATATTAAATTTAGAAAAATTGCAAAAAAATTAATAAAAATAAATTAAATATAGATTAACTCGTTAATATCTATTTAATATAATCATTTTTTTAACGTGCGAGTACAGGTTAATTATACTAGTAAAAGATAAAAGCACCAAATCAATTACCTGTCTTAATAGAAATTGTGGGTTTTTCTGCTCCCCTGATTGAAGATCAATTGGTACGAGCTCAAATTGAAACCCCAACTCCACTAGACAAGTCAAAACCCTTTGCGGGCAAGCAGCATAGCTCGCACCATACACCTTAACAACCATTCTTTCCCAATAATCACTTAACCTACAACCTCAATTAATTATTTTTATTAGATGTATGGAAATGCTTCGATCTAAAAAATAAATAAATCCAACTTTTCTTTTTATATTGGATTTGTGTATTGGTTGGTTGCACGAGGAGTTCTACTCACCGTTCTGTTTATTGTTTATTTTTAAGTTGGTTGGAATTAAGATAGTGCGGGTTTGTGTGTGTGTGTGTGTGTGTGTGTGTGTGTGTGTGTGGGAATTGAAAACTTTCGAAGAATTGAACAGGTAGGTATTTTGATGCGCCTTTTCGGGTAAATAACTATTCCCCTATTTATTAAGTAGGTCATGATACTCCCAGAAAGATTGCGTTTCTCCTTAAATCATCATCTTCTAGATAAATTGAGATATAATCCTAATTTATACGTACTTAACTAGAAGAGCATATTTTGCCTTCCTAATTGTTGTTGTCGCTAGCGAGAGATATGCTTTATTCATTGCATTCCCTATAATGTTATTGTTTTTTTTATACTGCATTCTGCTTCTGCTTCTGCTAATTTTGAAAGCAAGTCTCGTTTTTATGTGTACCTACCAATCTCCTTTGTTTTGGTGGTTGTCACGTGAGGTATGGCCGTATGGGTATGGCCAAGTGGAACATAATTCACCTAAAAGAATTAGGTTCTAAATTTTTCTCGTGGTTTATTTCATTTGAAATTAATTCTAACTTTATTTATAGATATAATATACAATATTATATATGTATAAGAAAAGAAAAAACGTATGTCATGTCTCTGTATGATCATATCATGTATTTAAAATTATTCCATCCTAAATATAATCAATCTGACCATAAAAAGTTATCAGTAATTTTATATATTGTCATTCAAATAAAATCCTATGATAAATTTAATAAACCCGATGATATATAATGAAAATAATACATTTATTCATTATATACACGTGTATAATAAATTTATCATATAAACTATTGCAATATATAATACGGTTAAGAAATTTAATAAATCCTGGCGAGGATCGATAATTCATAACTAGAATGAAAAAAATTCAATTGAAATTAATAATTTTCTATTGGAATTAATTTATTCAAATTGGATTAAATGGAATATTGTTTAATCGAATTTGAAAAATTAGAAAAATACAAGGTCTATAAAACATGATGCAAGAGGTTAGAAATGTTGGTGATCCGAGTATATATACCTTAAAAATGAAAATTTAGTAGTATTGAAATAAGCCAAATTATAATTTGTGGTCCGAATTTACCACTTTATGATTTATGACTTGAATTTTAAACTTTGCTGAAAAAACACCATAAACTTTACAAAATATTTAAACAAGACATGCCTTTTATTTCGACCGGTAGAGATGGTGTTTGAATATTATTCTATCTTTTATTCGATAAAATGTTCCAATGAAGGAAAGGTTCAATATTTGAAAACATA
Source organism: Schizonepeta tenuifolia (assembly GCA_029490685.1). Classification (NCBI taxonomy): domain Eukaryota; kingdom Viridiplantae; phylum Streptophyta; class Magnoliopsida; order Lamiales; family Lamiaceae; genus Schizonepeta; species Schizonepeta tenuifolia. The sequence goes on along the minus strand of CM055956.1, from coordinate 80,082,540 downwards.
ATGTTAAATATGATCTAATCCACCTCAATTTTCACTTTTTTTTCTTACAATAATTATGTCATGCATGTCAGCGTAAAACACCTCATAGCTGACATTGAATTATCCACATCACCTCCACCCGTTAGTTTAGTCAATGTTTGAGCGACGAGAAAAAGGCTAGCCTTATTTAAACAATATTGTAAAATTAAAGGTACTATACTATTTTGAAGTTCAAAAGAATAGAATCAAATCTTAAAAAGAAGTTGGTACCTCTACTAATTAAATATGTTTGCTTTATTGTTATCTTTAATTAAATTGAATATTTCATGTTTGTAAACGGTGTGTATTGAAGAATAATTTATGAGAACAGTTAAGATGGTAAAATAATGAATTAAAAGGTACATTTGCAAATTTTGGAATTGTGTGCAACATAATTATAAACATGGAGTAAGTCATTTTCTTACTTATTTAATAAATATTTACTTTTAAATTAAATTTTATATTATCATATTTTTAGTCATAAATAGAAGTCATTTTTTATATATACATATCTCAATTTACAATCACATTTAATTGGAAGGATATGGCTATGAAAAGATAAGCTAGAATAAATCGAGGTTGGACAAGGCCAATCATAAATGAATGAGTTGTGAAAAAAAGATTTGGTGAAGATACATTATTAAATATTTAATTTATCAAAATCATACTAGCAATACGAAGTGTATTATACTTTCCCTTTTCACCATATTTGGACGTAGCTTGTGAAAGCACGGTTTTCGTACATTTGAGGTGAGTGAAGTAAGGTCCCCCATGTAGTGAAAGGTAGTAATGACCAAGCATGAAAATTCCCAATTTATTATGAACATTCCAAAATGAAATACGATATCTAAATATGATGGATGGAAGAGGTAGTATATACGTAAGGTAATTTACAATTACACACTATGACAGGTATCAAATTAATTTAAGAATATGAATATTATGTGGTTGTTGATGTATAGAAAAATGATGAAAATGGAATGGTGATTAAAGAATTTCTTCATAATCCAATGACGTGCATAATTGTTGTTACGTAATTTTAATTTCTTTATAGGAATGATGAGTAATTTCATGAGTATGCATTAGTCACTTATCTCATCCTCCTTGATGTCATGAAATTTTAATTTTAAGGCAAGAGTGAAATTTATAATTATGTTGACAATAACATACATTAGTTGAGATGACACTGGTTTCAAGAATTATGTAAAGGATAGTATAAATGTAAAATACATGTTCTTCTGGGATGGAAGGAATTATTATTATTATTATTATTATTATTATTATTATTATTATTATTATTATTATTATTAACTTTTTTTTCACAAACAAATATTTTACGAGGGAAATGAATTTGAGGAAATTAAAAAAAAAATATACAATTGATGTTTTCCTTTATTCATTTTTCATTATTTGTGTACACAATCTTAAAGAATATAATTCCTTATTGACATACTTCGTACCAACCTTTAGAGATATTTTCATATTTTCAGTCAATTAAATATTTTAGACTGAATCTTTTATGTTGATGACATTAGACTCATATTTATATTCATATTCATAATATATTCATGTGGCTTCAATATTATATACGACTTGATAAATAATTCACTTTCCAAAAATAATGTTTACAGACACAAACACGCACACATATTATCATTTTCGATGAATATCAATCAATATATGTACATAGTATGTTTGGTGGACGAGTATAATTCACCAATTAAATAAGTAAATTTTTATTACAATAGTTATTTATGGACATTATCTACTTTAAAATTATAATGGAGATTTGAATGATTTTTAACTTTAACAAGTTCAACGAAAATGAGTCTGCAAACTAAATAGAGGTTTGAGTATATAAAATTCAACAGAAAATATCTTAGTTCGTATAGCTCAATATTTAACTCGATGATTAATGCTATGATACACCTATATTAACACTATTATTTTGTTAGTCATTATATTTTCATTATCAATTTTTTAATTATTACGGTGTTTAAATTCACAATTAATTAGTTGTACATAAATAATGTCATACATAAGTTACATAGGTATTAGTACATAAGCTTTTGACAAAACTTCTAATTCTCTTACTTGAAACACAACGTTTATTTCCAAATCAATATAAACAATTATTAGGTCTTAAAAGAATTAATCGGGGCAAAACAATGTAATAGTATCGTATGATAAATGAATTATCTTTATAATTTAATATTTACAATGAAGGTAAACCATGTGCAACGCAAGTGCTTCTCTACTAATATCATAAAAGAAAAGGTGTTCGTAAGTTAAAAATCAAACGGAATTTAATTTAAAACTAGCGTATAACCCGTCAAAAATCGACGGGAAATTATAAAAATTAATAAAATTATTAAATAATACTAATATGTGATAGATTTAAAAAAATATTATTTGTTAATTATTTTAGCGTTAAATAATTCGATTATGCAATCTACTAAACTCGCTTAGAATTTATATCTCATGAACACATCTCAAATTCAATTAAAAAGTAATTTTACCTCATATTTATGTCTCAACCCCATATAGTTATGTTTGTTAAAAATTATAACTAAGATATTCTCATTACTTTCGATAATTGTTAAAGCTCTGTTCTTCTACAAAATCGATGTGGGCAAAAATATATTTCTCTCTCAAAGAAAAACGACTCTTAAGCTGATTTTTTTAGCTTTTTATGAAGAAAAAGAGGCAAGGGAAGGAGCGTGTAGTGAGAGAGAGAGAAGGGATATATAGATAGCGAATAATATTATAGATGTTAAGATTGTCTATAAGATGAAAGTGATCCTAAATACCCCACATTATGAATTCAACACAAGATTAAGAAAAAAAAAAAAAGTTAAACCACCGCTTCACAATCATCTTGTCTACCCTGACGGTTCCGACCTGGAACCGGCCTATTGACTACAATACTGAATTTAAATTATATAAATAATCATCTTCCAAATATATTCACAAAAAAATTAATGATGATATTTATTTTCTTTTTACCTAAAATTAATATTTATTTATATACATCAAATATTTCAAAAATATTCACACAATATTTAATAAATAAAAATTTAATTATAAATTGTAGTATTATATAAATAATCATCTTCCAAATACATTCATAGAAAAATAAATGATGACATTCGTTTTCTTTTTTACCAGCTTCGAGAATAATTTTTTTAACTGAGAATAGAACTTCAAGAATTGTTTCACTATGTACTTGGTAGTGTTTCCTTTTTACAAAATTTTATGTGGAATGATTGTGATTCATAAAATTATTTAGTCAATGATATAAGATAAAAGTTGGCAATAAATATTCTTAATTTTATGAGTTCAAAATTATATAATATATTAAAAAAAAAATTGTCCCACAAGTGCTGAATTGGCCCATCTACGCGCATGATTATTGGTCGGAATTGACTCGTTGATAAATCGTTAGTAATTTTTCTGCCAATTTTCCTACATATTCTACGTTTTCCAACGGAGACGATTAATCAAACAATTTGAGATGATGTGTTTAGGATTATTCAAACTTGTTTGAAATTTATATACTCGTACTTGTTTAAAATCCAATTAAAAAATTAGTCATTTGTGTTACTTTGTCAAAAAAATCTGTGTATTAGTCTACTGCCACAGTTCTGCGTCGGAACTGGCCCGTTGACCACGACTCTGATTTATAAGTGCATAATTTATAAAATTTATTTAGAATTTATATAGATCCAAAAATTTAATAAAAATAATGATTGTACTATTCGTTATCATTCTTAATCATATAGTAATATTCGTTAATTAAAATTATAAATTATGCAAAGTTGGAAACACAACTACAAATAACGTAAAAAATATTTCATGGATGACGATTATAGATTTTAGAAAATACATGGAAAAAAAAAGCATAAAATGAAAAATCTCTCGAGTGTCGGTTGGGAATTGGCTCGTCTACCGCCACGGTTCCGGGTCAGAATTGACCCGTTGACCACGATTTTGATTTATAAATGCACAATTTATGACGATTCTATATTTTAGAAAATACATGAAAAAATGAATAAAATAAAAATTTTAAAATTAATAAGAATAAAGAATGAAAATGTGTCACGTGAGATCCCAAGTTAAGGCACCCGTCAGTTGGGAATTGGCCCGTCTACCTAATTAATTGACAAATTAGAAATTACTTATTTTTTTATCAAATTAAATAAAAAATTATTAGACTATTTTCAAATTTAATTCGGTCAACCAATAAATTATCCAAACTATTTTGGAATCATTTATTCTATCAACTAATAAATTGATTCCCTAATAAAAATAATTATCTATTCGACAATTAATAAATTGATCAAATTAAATTAAATTAAACTATAAAAATATAGCAGTTATTTATTCGGCCGATTAATAAATAAATTGGCCAAATAAAACTCCTACAAAAAATAATTATCTATTCGGCCAATTAATAAATTGATCAAATTAAATTAAATTAAACTATAAAATATAGTTATTTATTCGGCCGATTAATAAATAAATTGGCCAAATAAAACTGGTGGAGCAAAAAATGAGAAAATACACATTGATTCTAGGAATTTATAGGCTTTTCAATAGGTGAAGTTTCATTGAGAAACCGATGTGGGACACAAGATTTTAGTATAGATATTTAAAATCTATTATTTTACATTTAAAAATTCAAAAATTTGAGAATTTAGATAAATATGAATGGAGGAATATAAGAGGTGCCACATAGGATTTTTTCAAAGCAAAAATCATTTTTCTTTCAAGATTTTAGTATAGATATTTAAAATCTATTATTTTACATTTAAAAATTCAAAAATTTGAGAATTTAGATAAATATGAATGGAGGAATATTAGGGGTGCCACGTAGGATTTTTTCAAAGCAAGAATCGTTTTTCTTTTAGTAAATTAAATTAAATTAAACTATAAAAATATAGCAGTTTTTTTATTCGCCAATTAATAAATAAATTGGCCAAATAAAATTCCTACAAAAAATAATTATCTATTCGGCCAATTAATAAATTGACCAAATTTAATTAAATTAAACTATAAAATATAGTTATTTATTCGACTGATTAATAAATAAATTGGCCAAATAAAACTAGTGAAGTAAAAGATGAGAAAATACACATTGATTCTAGGTATTTATAGGCTTTTCAATAGGTAAAGTTTCATTGAGAAACCGATGTGGGATACAAGATTTTTGTATAGATATTTAAAATCTATTATTTTACATTTAAAAATTTAAAAATTTGTGAATTTAGATAAATATGAATAGAGGAATATAAAGGGTGTCATATAGGATTGAATTTAGATAAATATGAATGAAGGAATATAAGGAGTGCCATATAAATTTTTTTTAAAGTAAGAATCGTTTTCCTTTTAGTAATATAATAATGATTTAATTAATTAATTTTTATTTCATAAAAGTTTGGGCCCAAGCAAGAACGGTTGTTTGGATCGGTTTTAATTTAAAAGAAGTAGCATAAGTAACCCTAATGTGGAAATCTTTAGTGCAATTATAACCTTAAGGAAAGGGGTGGGGCTACAAGCACCTCCATTGTAACAACCATCTAACGGCGTTAGAAATTTCTTTTCTTTTTTCTTTATCATTTCTTCAGCAACCCTCCAACCTCATAGTGATCTCGACGAGGATGATGATCCCCACCATTTGTAATTCTTTCATTCACAAAAATGGATGTTTAACTTTGGAACTTTTTAGATAAAAAAAAAAAAAAAACTTTGGAATTTTTTTTAACTAATTCCTTCTCGTTAAATCGTGGAATAAGACGTTGCAAGTTTACTCCAATCAAATTAGTATTTCCTTAAATCAACAATCTGTTAATCGTGGAAGAAGATCTTGCAAGTTTTCTCCAATCAAATTAGTATTTTCTTAAATCAACATTCTGTTTTTTGATACTAGCTAATTTACTTTCCTTTTCTTGCAAAGGAGAAATCATCTAGTTGTCGAGGTTGATTGGGCCAAGCTTCACGAAGGTATGTAACTGAACTGTATTTGGCAAACTTGAAGCGTTGGGATATACTATAACTCTTCTAAAAAAAATGGATTTTGTCATAAAGAGAACAAGAAATTAATGACTCATATATATAAAGTTCTATTTATTTTGACATACTATTTATGCCTTTGTAAATATTATTTCTCCGAAATGCAGGTCCAAGAAATCAGAGACCTTCTGCAATTGCAAAAGAGAATGCTCTGTTGATCCTTATAAGCACAACCCCCAAACCATTTTCCAAAATCTTGTAAAATTTTGAGATTATCTCTCATTCCTCTTTATTCCCTTGGTTGATAGCCTTAGATGATGGAACTGATGTGGTGGGATCATCATCACGGTCGAGATCACTGTGTGGACAGGGGTTTTAGAACAAAAATAAATAAAAATAATTTAACGCCGTTAGATGGCTGTTAGAATGGAAGGAGAATTTGCCCCCATTTTTCATACGTTGAGGTGTTGTCAGCCCCACCCTTCTCCTTTTGCTTTTCTTTTTCCTATTCTTTTTTGGGCGTTGCACTATGTTCAATAATTCAATTTAATCGTTTTGTTTTCAAAGTTGTGAAGAAAAATGGTGAGACCATACAATTCTATAAATTACAACAAACGTTTTCATTTGGGAATTTTATGGAGGAAGAGTTCGATGGAATGATGGAAAGCCTTTTGGATTTGTGTCATTTGGAACATATGGGTACATAGAAATGAGGTAGTTTTCAGGAATAAGCCGAGCAGTTCTGATGATCTTATTGATATTATTAAAGTGAAATTTTGGTTTTGGGTGTCAAATTTACTCCCTAGCACTGCTTGCTATAGATTGGGTGATTTGGATTTGTAATCCATCTTGTTGTCTTGAGTTGTGATTTTGCTTCATTGTTTTCATTTTGATGTACATTTCTAAAGTTCAAACTTGCACAATATGTTACATGTAACAATTACAGTATTGATAACTAAAATACTCTATATACAACATATTCAATTAAGTTTGATGCTAGACTGCAAAATGAAAATGCAACGTTAGGTGTGTCCTCCTATAGATGCTACCCATTTAGGATATAATTTTCCAATTCCCAAACCCTAATTACCTAAATTGAGGGCTATAAGCCTATTATGCAAAAAAAAAAGAAGCCACCTAAATCTTGTACATGGATTAGTTTATATGCTACACTCCCTTCTACATATCCGTTTAAAATTAGATGTAGGCAGACTACTCCGCTAATTATATCTCTATTAAATTCATAAGAAATATCAGGATACAAAAACTCCTTAAAACTATAAATAAAAAACTCAGTTCACACAGTACAACTTGACTAGGCACGCCTAAATTAATAATTAGTGTTTGTGCAGCGAATTAAAAAAAAATAAAAAAATAAAAATAAAAATAAAATGTTCAGCTTGGATTATCCTATTAGTTATATATGATCATTTAATCATACTAGTAATTAAGTTTATTTCAAAACAAAAGAATTATATTAGTAATTAAGTTTGGATAATGTGTCGCGTACTGTTATGTGGACGTTTTCAAACAATATTATTAACACAACACATTGTTTTGCTCATTTTATTTTATTGTGTAATGAATGGTTCAAGCTTTGAGAATCCAGTTGATCGACAAAATGAAAATTATCATGCATTTTTCTCATGTAAAAAGGGTAAGTTTTCAGCTAAATTGCCATAATTTCTCATGTACATCCATAATATCTGGGTTTTGACTTATCATCATCTGTATAATAATTCAGTAATAATAGATACTTGTGCTCAAGTCTTTACAAGAGCCGACGAGCTTCTTGGAGGAACAAGTGACTTAGCATATGCAACTGGCAAAGCAAATATCTTCTTTGGTTTGCTAACATAAGCCCTCCTCGTGAAGTTGTTGTAGTCGTTTGCTTCTATCTCGTCTAGGATCTGTCGGTATAGCAGCAACGACGCCCAAACCTGCAACACCAATGCAAACCTCACAAACATATCCAGGCACGACACATTAAATTGTTGAATTAGTCGAGCTTAAAATACTTACTGGCCATCTACTTGCCCCACTGAGCTCTTTCACTCCAACCTCTGCATCATCAAAGAATTTCCTTGCCCTCTTGATCTGTTTCTTCATGAAATTTCTCCATTTATCAGTTACTTTCCCAGCAAATATGTCGTCCTCTGTTAGCCCTGCTTGTGCCAACTCGTCCTGTGGCAGATAGATTCTTCCACGTCGTGCACTACACCAAAAGAGTACATAAGAACCCATATTCTTGGAGAGAGAGAGAGAGAGAGGTGTAATAGTAGAATACAGTTGAACTACAAATCAACTACTACAGAGGATCCAAAACTAGAGATTTGGAAAGGTCATTTTCTTGATGTCATGTTTTGAAACACATTTCACATTCTAATGTATATTACAGTGACATAATATGTGATGATAAAATGAATGTGCCAATGTGGAGTTTAAATATATACTTACTCTTCTCCAACATCCCTGAGAATATTGGTCAACTGATTAGCAAGCCCCAACTCCAAAGCAGCATTGTAGACACTCTCTGTCGTAGCCTGGGATTCGGGTGCTATGCCCATAATCGGCACACTCATCAATCCTACGGTACCAGCAACATAATAACAGTACAGATACAACTCATCAAAGTTCTTGTATCTCGACTTCCACAGGTCCATTCTCATTCCCTCAATCATATCCCTGAATGGCTGCGGTCAGGGTACATGGCATCAGATGTATGGATAAATAGCTTCAAACACGTCATCACACATATAACTATAATCAAATTCAAGTTTCATATTAGTTGGTAAATGATTATAAAATAGCAATTCTGTCGCTTTCATAAGTAAAGAAGGAAAGATGTCATCAATAAAAAATATGATTATTAGTTGTGTGTGCAGCACATATCAGTTTTGATGCCCCCAATAATCTTAACAAGTCAAGAATGGTTTGTGATTTGTGCGCATCTAGAACAGTTAAAGCTCGATCAGATGACATGTATGAAATGACACAAGTCTTCATTGTTCAAGCATATATATATATATATATATATATATATGGTTTGTATGTTATGCATATCCCAATAATCCTAATAAGTAAAGAACAGTTTGTGACCTCAATCAGATAACATGTCTGAAATGACAATAAATCTTGGTTTTGAAGCACCAATACGATGGTATGCATGAAAACATAATATTTTGTGTATGGACTCTTCCCCAAACAAAACAATCAAGTAAATTAAAAGAGGCAGCCAAGACAAACAAATAATGCCAAAGTGGTCTAACCTGGATGTCAACAGGAAACCTTGAAACAGTATCTGCTAGTGCAGCATCGAGCATATCAAAAGGGCGTCCTCTAAAAATATCTTCCAGCCTTGCTTCCCACCTATCCAAGGCCATTGGTGTTATATGTGACGAGTTTGGCCCATCAACGAGCTCATCTGTTCTCCTACACCATACTGCATATTTTTACAAACGACAACAGCCAGGTGAGAGATGCTTGACCACTAATAGCAACAAGGAGAGAGATGCAAGACGAATCTATTAGTTGGAAAAAAACATACTGATTCATGTCCAATTACCATAGTTCATTGTTCATAGGAATTCATATAGTTTTTCAGATTCATCAAAATCTCATACTCAACCATGGCAATAATGAAATACAAATTTCAGATATTTTCTGAAATTTTTATGTGAAAGGTCAAAGGAAGCTGGGACAACCAAAATAGGCTTTTAATCAATACTAATTACTTTTGTTGACCAACTTTTTGGGAACCTGCAATAATGACAATCAATGAATCATGCAGTACTGCAATCTTATGAAAAGTTGCTATTTGGTATATGACCTCAGTACTTCCATAAAAACGATTGCTCCTCATAGACTTGGTACGAGTACCGGCATAACTTATTTACTGCAGATCTTTCAGAGGGTGTAGATAGTTCAAAATGAAAGACGAGCACTGCAGTAAATTATCATGCTTCACATCGGATAGGCATGTAATCATAAGCACAAACTGACGCCATACAAACCAATCAAAGTGATGAAACAATTCAAGTCCAGACATAACAAGATTTAATACAAGATAGCTTTGTGCATGAGACTGAGTCTTACCGTATATGGCCCAAATAGCTCTTCGCCTCTCCGGGGTCATTAACAGAGTACCTGTAAACAAACCGGATAACAATTAGCCATTGTTACTCTGTACAACATGTATATGATTACATCCCCCTTACAATGATACGTTAACCAATTTTCCTTAAAAATAGAATGAATAAAGTGATCTAACCGAGGTAAAATGTCTTCGCATATTCAGCACATACTTCCCGACAACGATCATAAGCTTCACTCAACAAGCCTAGAGATCCCGGAAGCACAATATCCGGCTTCACATCCAAATCCTCATCGGCTTTCAACCGCCTATTAACCAAGGCTGCCTGCTTCAGAACCACATCATAGACCTTCTGCTCGGATGTTAAGGCAATTTCCCCTGCTGGACTAGCTACCATACTAGACGTGAGAGAGAGTCTACCTCCATTCTCCAAGCTCGAGCCTCCCAAGCAGGCATACCTAAAGTCTGCATTCATAGACCTATAGTTCTGCCTTTTCTTCCTACCCTTGTTTAGGTTGCCCTCACTAATCACATTTTTGCACCGAGAACTATACCTAGAGGAATCAAGAAACCGGTTTCCTTCTCGGACCGACTCCAAGAATCCGACACCATTAAACACCTCAGAGGTGGGGGAAACCACCCACAGCATAGCAACAGACATGCTTCAACTAAACCTTTTGAGACAAATCTTGATTTTGAACTTTCTATCTCTTATCTATCTTATCTCCTTAACTATATAAGATTCACCAACCGCTAAAAATCTATAAACTTTAAAAGCTAATCAGTTCACTTCTGATACAGTCCTGCCAGAAAATGAAGAAACAAACTCCAAAATCAGGCAGAGACTCACTTCTTGCTACAGCAGTTCGAAATCTACGGTGAAGGTTTCTGCAAAACAAACAACCATACAATCAACATTTACAACAATTGAATTTAACAGCATTCGTTCCATTAAAATCCCATTAAAGAAAAAAAAAAGGCATTCCCCATTAACAACAGCACTTACCAGAAAAATACTCCTCAGAAACAACTCAAAATAAAATAAGCTTAAAATCACTATGCATCAAGATTATATAAGTAATGGGCTAGGAGCACTTTCTATATTTAGTCAACTGAACTCAATAAACTCACTTTTTTATGCTGTCCATACACGTAAGAGTTATCTTCATATAGCAATTTTTATAACACGAAACACTAACTAAAACCAGGTAAAATGGGAAAGCAACGTATTAATAAACAATAAACCATAAAGATAATTAAAATCAAGAACAGTAACGCGAAATCAGTAAAACCAACCTTTTAAATTTTGGTGAAAACACGGTTTTGCCAAGACCTCAATATCACTAAAAAGGAGAATTTATATTGACCAGCCAAATATTTCACAATCCGAGGCCGAGCAGCTCTCTACTCTTCCAGTAGTTGAATAAAGACTAGTCGTTGCAATTGTTTTCTTAATTTATAGAGAAATAATAAAGTGATTGGCATTTTCCTCATTGAGATGATGGCTTAAATTGAGTGATTCATATTCATTGCTGTAAATCTTGAGCCATTTTAATGAGTGGAAAATGTATGTTGGAGCTTTTTCTAGATGGGTCCCACTTTTCTGCCAGTGACCCGTTTCGTTTGGTACCAAGAACCCGGGCATCTTGTTTTCTTCCTAAACTAGATTCCGTGGCATGTAGTGTAGTAGTAGTGTAGCAAATTAGGATCCTCTCGTAATGAAGAAAAAATAATTATTCATAACTGCCATTTTCAAATATACTCTTTCTATCTCGCTCATTGTCATTATACTGTTAAATACTTCAAATTAAAAATAAGGATAAAAAAATAAAAAATGAATAGATTTCATCACTTTTTTAAGTGTAAAGAAATACAATTTGATTAGAACGTAAAGAAATACAATTAATTATTGAAATAAGAGAAGAAATATGATTTTAGAATGGAGGATATAGTTTGCCAGTTATGACTACTATGCATATTACTATTTCTTATTTTAGTTGAAAAAAACTACTATTATTAATTCAAATCATCCAGGCTCTTCCAACTAAATCACTTGGGAAGACAAACTTCACCTAGTTACGTCATTTTAACATAAAATAGGAAAATTGGTTTTGGAATAGTATCTAATTAGCTCTTCCCCAAGTTCCAATGAAAGTAATCTATTACTCCTTCCATCCACGATATGGTTGTCACATTGTGGACGGTACGGGTTTTAAGAAATTGGTAGGTAGTAGTGGAATGTAGTTTGTATTGTTGTAAGTGGAGTAAGTGTCTCATTATAAATGTGAGTAAAGTAGTGAGAAATATAAGGTCAAATATAATGTATTATGTGGACTCTATTACTGTAAATGAAAGTGACAACCATTTCGTAGACGGACGTAAGTGGTAAAAGTGGTAATCATATCGTGGACAGACGAAAATGACAAAAGTGACAACCATATCGTGGACAGAAAAATTACTAAGAAGTCTCCAAACTAGTTGCGGTTCTATAAATCTATATCCGGAGTATAATTTTTAGGGAAAGAAAATAAAAATCTATTTTAAGTTTGTATCCGTAATCGACTCGTTATCCGAAGTGTGCATATAACTAAACCTCACTCATATTTCCCATAGCGTGCAAAATGCAAACCGTAGAAAAAGACTATTGACATTATTATTTGAAAGAGTAGTTTACATACAAGCAAGCCGCCCACGTGAAATGCTAGTATATACTCCCTCCGGTTTTAATTATAAGATGTTTTAATAGGCAAATTGCCATTAATATACACCTAATCACGTAATGAAAATTATGAACGTTTTATTTTTTGAGGCAAATTGTCATTATTAATATAAACGAGGCCAATTGATCTTTATGAGGCCACATATGTGGGATGAACAAACCAAATTGGTGATTAGTGAAGAACAAATCGGTGTGAGTTGGGTGCAATTATTAATTCATAGTTGTGAAATTGTGTTGGTATTTATTTTAGAATATCAAGCATATTAGTAGCAACATACCGTATTGCTTGATTATTAGCTGGGGATTCTTTATCCTTCATAAGTGAAATGTTTGCCCGCCCATCTTTGGTGAGGTGAATTTTAACTTTAATATTTAAAAAATGAGGTGGAAAAGAAACAGTGTCGTTCGTTCCATATAGTAAAATAAATCCAATATGTATAGTGACACTTATGTTAGTTTTGTTATGGTTCGAATATATATTTAATCGCATGTATCAATAATTTGGGTATATATATATATATATATATTTTATAAAATAGAAATAGTTGAGGATAATGTGCATGTAATTTACTTTACATATATTACTAATGTCAAGTGTGTATATAGAAAATTTTAAGATAAAAGAATAGAGAAGCATGGAGTGAGTATGGAAACGATGAAAAGTGTAAAGGGAGTAGAAAGTGCAAGCAAAACCCAACTAGGATCTTGTTGTCTGAATTTGAGTTTGCAATAAATTTTGAGGTCGAATAATTAAGAAGACCAGCCAGACACGTGTGACAAAAAACCCAAATGACTAAAAGTGAAAGATAAACGAAACCTTATCAAATGCAAGGACCGGAGTGGTGAGATGGTCGACGTGTCACTCGCTTAGTGGCTGCTACGTAATTCATGCATATCCCCACAATTGATTTAGTGGAGGCCATGGGTCCCACCTACATGCTGCTGCCGTTGCCGTTGCCGTTGCCACATTATTTTACTCTAATCCTCATTAATTTTTAGGTGAAAACCAAGAGGGAATATAAAAATTTAATCGAGTGTATGCTTATTATTTATGAGTGTATATTCCTATATTCATTCATGTCACTATGTCAAGCAGCGACTCGTTTAATGGAACTGATGAAGATTCATACATACATTTGTAAGTTAATAACACAAACTATAAGGAAATGACTCTCACAATTAATAATTTTAAGATGACCCAAATTGTACTAATTTATAAATATTCCATTATATATATATATATATATATACACTAATATAAAAAAAATCTTATTTTACAAAATTTATTTTCCCTAAAATATTCTTACTATTAATTAAAATTAAGGGCAACACTGTAATGTAATAATATGACATTATAAATATGAATTTACTTTATAATTTAATATATAAATTTATTACTATTAAATTAAAACTTACTTTATTAATTAATATATGAACTCCTTATGTTCTAATAGGACGATGATATTAGAACAAATTTAACAAAATTTCTTTCCTTCTTTAATAATTAAATATGTTTATACATGCTAAGTGAATATTGTTCAATATTATGAAAATTATAAATGAAGTTTAACTTAAGCTATTTTTTTTTTCAATTTTATTATGAACTATTAATTTTAATAAAATTTATTTTAAGGTATGTGAAATTATGTAAATTTATTTTTGTACAAATTGTGAGACATTAGATCTAAAGTACACGTGTATAAATATATACTTTTTAGTGCTTTTCAAAATTGAAGTAATAATTATTTTCTTCTCTTTTAATTTCCAAACTACATTTTAGCTCGAGGCACTAAAAAAGATATAATTTTACACAAGCTTTTCAATGTCACACTGATGATGACTCTACTCAATTTTCAGGCTTTCTAAAACTTATAAGGGAATAAATTTGTTTAGAATATTGTAATTGACTAAAGAAAAAAATGGTGATTTATTTTGAGATAGAAAGCAGTGGAGCTTACATTGTTTGTGAAAGAAGGGGACTTTCATATTGGCATTAGATTTGAAACAACCAAAATAAAATATGAAATATTGTTATTGTGGGACAAAAGAGTAGTAACTATTATTATACAAGAAAAGAAATAAGAACGTTCTTAAGAATAATATATTTTGTCTTTCTTTTCTTTTTAACGATCATATCTAAAATTTTGAGAAATTAAAAAATAAAATAATACAAAAATAGAAAAAGAATTACAACATTACATTAAAATGAAATAAAAAATCTGCTCATTAAAATTTATTAAGTGCTCATTTTTTTGTCATAATTATTTAGAAAATTTTTGATTTAAATGATAAAGAGATAGAAAGTGGTGAAGCTTACATTTTTATGAGAAAAAGTGACTTCCATATTACGTATTAGATATTGGGACAATCCAAATAAAATATGAATATTTATTGTGGGACGAAAAGAATGATACTCTAATACTATACAAGAAAAAGAAGAAGAACGCTCTTAACAATTAAACATTTTGTCTTTATTTTCTTTTTGATCATATTTAAAATTTCGAGAAATTGAAAAAGCAAAGAAAACCAAACACAAAAATAAATTATTATACTACTTTAAAATAAATAAAATATAAAATCTACTCAATAAAATTTATATGTTAAAATCATTATCTCTACGTGCATTCGTATGTTACTCATGCTAATATTTACAAAAGTTTGGATCGCCCGGTTTAGAATATTGCTCTAACAACAATGTTTGTTCAAAGCACCAACGGTAATTTCATCGAAAGATTATGATATGAAATAGTAATTACTAATTAGTATAGCAATAAAGTACTTAAAATAACACTGAATGCTATTATATGTTAATCTATACTTATATAAAAAGAGTCTTGTTTACAAAATTCGAATCGTTTAAAATATCCTTACTATAAAGCAAAATTAAGGGAAATAACGTAATACAATAATGTTAATATTGCAATATATTATTAGTTAACAAAAAATATAAATTTACCTTAGTTATAGTTTTATTATTTACCTTATATATTAAATATATTAGTTTAGTGAATATCAAAATTACATTATTAATATTAAAATGATATATCTATCTTGCGATTTACCTTATTGATATTTTATACTAATATGGTTAAAAGTTTATATGTGAATTTTTTCACGTATATTGTGCTTTTTCCCTATTTTTTCTACTCAAAGTTGTCTTCTCTTTCAAAAGATTCCTCTTAAAATTCTTAAATATTTTTTAGATTCAACCATGTTATAATTTAATCTTTTTTAGGAATTTTTTATCTGTCCCGCCCCTACCTTTTAAATAATAAATATAAAATTTATTACGAATTATGTAGTCTATATTTAGTATTTAATTAACTAATTTTCATATACTCTTAAATTTTTATTGCTGATAATAATTTCAACTATATTAGATCTTGATTTTATAGAAACAGGTATAATCAATTCAAGCTAGAGACCAAAAACTTCGAGCATAACTAATTTATTATCTCGGCTTATTTACAATGATTTATTAAAATTAATATTTTGATTCTTAATTTTATGCATGAATATTTTTTTCAGTTATTAAACTAGTTAAATAGTATCTGCCATGAACAAACATAAGCTTAGTAAGACTATTAAAAGTGTATCAAAATTTTTAATTGTACACTTTTAAAAGAATAAAATAAATAATACGTGCAGTTTTCCAAGTTGACATTTTTGCTTAAAATAATTAGTATATTTTTCAATTTTAGTATTCATATAATTTATCTTTATGAAAAATTCTTATTGAAATTAAACTATTGGTATTTTAATTTCGTTTTTAACTTTTTAAGAGACTACACAAAATTATATTCACTTATTTCATATAATGAAAATTTATTAGTACTTTTATAATGACACTAAAAAAATAATTGAATTAAAATGTAAATAATAGTTATTATATTTGGACATACATACAATTTTATCACTTATAGTACTTTTGTAACTTGTGGAAGGTCAATAATACATGAAATAATGAGAGTACTCTTTACAGTAAAATATTTTTATCGTTCTTTATTTATTTTTTTCATTAGAGATAGAATATTAAATTTTGAGAAATTATAAAAAATTAAATATAAATTAACTCGTTAATGTCTATTTGGTATAATCATTATTTTAACGTGCGAGTGCATGTTACTTATACTAGTTAACTTGAAAAGAATGATCGAATCGATCCAAAATTTTGCATACCAGAGGATTTGCTTATAGAGGTTGGTTTCCTTCGCCCCTTTACTTTTTGCTCTCTTGTCGATCTATAATTAGTGAGAGTAATTTTACTTCTCAGAAAAGTTTGTCAAAAAATTTAACCTCCTCTTTGAAACCTTTTGTTTTCTTTTCCAAAACTTGATACTTTCTAATTTATAATTATAAGAAAATGAAATAATTGGTACTTAGATTCCAACATTTAATCTTGATTTATTATGTCGATAGCTCTTTCAAACATTTCAACAATGACTCCATCTTTCGATTGACGAACACCTCAAAAAATTGAGATAAAATTTTTAGTTTGAAGTAAAATGTCATGTACAAACCCATATGTAAGATATAAAATTAGAATGAAAATACTAGTAGTACTTACTATTTTATATACCCCTTTGACAAAAACTATTGTTTTATGGTTTGAAGATTAACGAGATATAAAAGTAGATTGATAAACCGCTACACCAAACAAAGTGTAAAATACACTACATCACATGCAAGTAACTTAAAATTCGAACCCAAAAATCTCCCGCTTAAAGGAAAATGGTGTCTTAAGTTTACCACTTGAAATGGACCTTATTGACATTGAGTATAGAATTGCTATTATCTATTTAATGTGATAATATTGACACCAAATTAAACTCTATAATCGGATTAAAAAATAATTATTATTACTAACTATAATAGGTAGATCACAAAATGACCGTCGACCAACTGTACTAGTAACAGGTTCAAATAATCTTCATAAAGAAAAAAAAGGTTCAAATATTGTCTCACACGCATACATGCTAAATACTACTCCCTCCGTATTACATATAAAGTCCAATTTCACACATTTTACATGTATTTTTTAAAAAGTCTTATTTCACTTTATGGATTCATACACCCTCAAGAATCTCTCTTATTTACACTCATTTGTCATTGATGGGCCCACCTTCCAACAACTTTATCACTATCTTTTGTTAATACTACTATCTTTTTGTCAATATCACTACCCCTACTTTCTAACTTTTACCTCATTCAAAAACACTTTACCAGTTTTCTTAATACCCATGCTCATTTAAATTGAAATTTTATAACTAATACGGAGATAATAGTAAGTAGTTAAACTAGTAAAAAAGCATATCCCATGTAATAGATGCGGTTTGTATCGTCATAAATATAGGAGAATAAACTAAATAAATGAATGAATAAGAAATTCGTTGCTAGTTGGTGGTGGGGAGAAAAGTTTCATATTTCTTGAAGGTGCTAAGACCCCTCTATTCATCCAACAAAATCTTAATCACCCCCAAAATGCTACGTGGCCATTTCCAACCCCTCAATGGCCCAACTGATTTATTTTGGCACTTTTTCACCAAGTTGGTTTTGGTCCCAAAACATTGTATCGTTCATGGACATTAATATAAAAAAATAAAGAGGGTCAATTTTCAAAGTATTAAAACAGTAGAAATACTTTAATTAAATGTGCTGAGGTTTGGATGTGGATGTGGACATGAATTTTGTTTGGATGATTGCAAAATTGGGGAAAAATGACAAAATCATACATCAAAGGGGGTATTTTTCGTGTTACTTTATTGGCTTTGGACATGTGCTGTGCTGATGTAGTAGCGCTCATGGCATGCATCACTTGTAGCTAGACTGTCTAATCTGAAAACTTGATCTATTTGTGTAGGATCGAGTCGACCCAAAAAATAATAAGGATTTAATTTTTGAGTTATATTTAACTAGTTAAAAATAGGTTAAAATTGATTATTTGTTGAAATTTTTTGTTTCATACTAATCGGTACATTTGATAACTCTAACTAATCACTCGCAATTTACTATTGAGTTGTTTAGGGATGTGTCACACTCACACTCACACTCCTACTTTGTTTCCTATATGTTATAAACACATTAATATATTAAGGTTTATTTTTTCTCTGTGCAATTGAGTTTTTTAGTATTTTCTCTTTTTTCGTTTTTTTTTTCAATTTTTTTATTTCATTTCTCTTAATTAATTCATAAATAGTAGTAAGGTTTTATTAAGAATTTATTAATTCCTAATTTTGACTTATATTGATTGTGGTTAATATTAATAAATTAATTAATTTATTTATTTTAAAATTTAAATATAGAAGGCAACCGGTGGCATGTGGGTGTACCTATATTATTAAGTATACGAAAAATTACTAATAATATCAATATTTGAGAAATAAATTGAATAGAAAATTGAAGCTCCCGATCTTCAACCTTTAATCATTTGAACTGACTATAACTAAATCATGCAAACATTTAAGTGTCAATTGACAATAATAAGGAGACGGTTAAAATCTCACTATGACGTGTATGCATGCATGATGCGTATAGTAAAATACTACAAGGATGTTTTTCACTCCACTTGGAGTGAAAAAGACAGAAAATTACGTATAATATTATTTTATTATTTTGTAGTTTATTTAGTTTTATTTTAAGAAGAATCCGGTCAGGAGATATAAAAGTTCGTGCAACCTCTTTTTCCTTGCTCAGTATAAATTTATACTTAAGAAATGTAAGTTTAATATTATAATTCATTTTACCTCTCATATGTGTTTGAACATTTCTTCCTTTATCCATCAATTTCCTTTCAATTAAAAAAGATGTGTTGTGATCCCCTCTTGAGAGTAGAGATAAATATATTATCATCGATCCTGTCAAACAAGATATAAAACTTGTGGATGTATAAATTTATACCTTATTATATTATGATTATTATCCCTCCTTTTATAGGTACTACTAGAGATATACGTACTTTGAACGCACTCCTAATATATTGGTGTAACAATACTGTGTATGCTTATTGTTAATGCAAAATAGGTTCAAAATATAGTTTTTTTTTTGGGGATGTACGATTGCATTATCTAGAAATAACACTAAGCACTTATTAAGATTAATCCACAAACTTTATCTTAAAAAAAAAAGATTAATCCACAAAGTTAGTTATAACAGCAACTTCGGATAAATTCACATCGAATTCCTCAAAAAAAGATAGCCTGGCTTAATTTAATTAATAATACAAAAAAGAAGAAGCATATTATTATCGAGTATGTATAATGTATTGTTTCTATTATTTGAGAACATGTTTGAAGTAATAATATTAAATTAAGAAATGGTTAAAATATTGTAGAGACTAATTTGTTTTCCTCCACATGTAAATGGTATTTCAAATCAGATTATTCTTAATTAGTTGTTGCTTTTGACAACGAACGTGGGAGCGGTATTATTAATGAGTGATTAATGAACACGCTTTCAACTTGTATATTTGATTTATTAAATACAAAATATTACGAGCATAATCGTGGATACTAAAATATATTCAACGAGTTCTATGATTAAGTTGACTTAATAATTAAAGAGATGCTAAATGCTCGTGGTTTGCCTTATTCAAATATTATTACTTATTTAGAAGTTTTCGGCAGACAGTTTGCGTGTCCAAATTCCAATCGGATACTTGGACTAGCACCAAACAAATACCCTAAAAGAAAACTAGCATTATATGAGGGGGGAAAAAAAAACTAGCATTCAAACTCTTCAATTTAGTTTAAACAAATACACATTAATTCCTAGCTAAGCGGTTTTTTTTAGGGTGATGAGAGAAGTTCGAAGCTAGTAGGCTAGTTGCTGAGGGTGGCACTAGTGTAATTAAATTCTGCTTTTGCGTGATAGTATGATATTATGTGAGATGGTCTAAATTTATATGATATTAGTGAGATTTGAACTCAACATCTTTTCATACAAACACGTTTACTCTACTGAACACATTTACTATTTTACTCTACTGATATGTCATCGGGAAAGGTAAAATAATGTGCACTCATGACTCAACATGATTTGGTTTAAATTGCTCCATGTGATCGGCAATCTCATAAGCTAATTGGATCAAAACAAACAATAAATTGTTCTTTTTTTTTTCGAATCCTTATTGGTTTCGGAGAATATACTAGTACTACTATTATTTGGTTGAATTTGTTGATCGGCAATCTCATAATTCATAAAGGAGCAATTGGTAATATAATATTAGGGCATATTTCTATCAAATTTTGTCAAAAGTTCACTTTTGATAACAATTGGTAATATTGTATTTTATTTGACAAAAATACCCTTATAGATAGTAATTAATAGTCAATTTCTCTCTCTTCCCTCTCATTCTCCCAACCCTCCAGCTCAACCCACCCTCTCGACTTTTCATCTCTCAATCCTCCATAGCACCGCCTCCACCATCTTCATACCGCCGTCAAAGTTCCACACCGTCGTCGCTCCATTCCGCCGTTGCCGCCATCGTCGTCGGCTTTGTCATTTTGAATATTTATATGCAGATTTTCTCTCTCTTCTTCTCTCTTCTCTTCTCCTTCGTTTTTCGTTCATCCCCACTTATTTCCGCCGCCGTCTGCAACATCCAGAACCACCACACCAACTACTGTCACCGAAAAATCCATAGAATCTTGCCGGAAATTCATAGATCTAAAATTGGGGTAATGAGTTTCTTTGAATTTTTTTTTTCAATTTATGATTTTTTAGCCTTGTTTTTAGTCATTTATAGGTTTTTCGTTGAGTTTCTAATGATTTCTATTGTATTTGGGTTGAATTCTGAGCGATTTTGATGTATTTGTGTAGATTTTTGGTTTTTTTTTTTGTTGTAGCAGAGCTGCTGTTGCTGTAAAAATCCGTAGGTACGCAGTACGCATGTACGCATGAAAATGCGTACTGCGTACCTGATAAACTTGTTACGTTTTTGTAATTACGTACCGAATTATCAAGTAAAATACAGGTACACGCGGTACACATTTTTTAATGCGTACCGAGTGTTCCACTAATATTTTTCTTAACTATTACGTAACTGCAAATACCATGCGAACATCTTCAGGTATGCAGTACGTATTTACAAATACATACCTAGTTTGTTGTGTAAAATGAATTTGTTCTTCGATTAGGGTACGAGTTGTTTGATTTGGGAAATTTCGAACTAGGTGAACCTGTACGTTTTGTGCAATACGTACTAGTACACACACATCTTTGATTCTGACATTTTAGTTTGTAATTGAGGATGGTTCATTATTGGTTTTCTGAGATTATGCATGGTGAATTTTTGCATTCAGTTGATGTGAATATACACATTTGTATGATTTTTGTGAATCTGGCATTTGTTTATGCGATTATATGATTAAAGTTGGTACGATTTTATAAATGTGTACCTAATTCCGAAGCATATAAGTGGGAACGAGGTATGCATTTGCAAATACGTACAAAGTTAACAAGCATATTACTGGTACACTTGGTACGCATTTACAAATACGTTCAAAGTTCACAAGTATATCGATGGTAAAATTGGTACGTTTTTGTAAATAACCGAGTTATCAAGTAAAATACAGGTACACGTGGTACGCATTTTTAAATGCGTACCGAGTGTACAGTAATATTTTTGTTTACATTACGTAATTGCAAATACGTACATATTTTACAAGTACACTTCATACGCATTTGCAAATACATACCTATTGTACTGGTAATATATTTGTTAAATTGGTACGAATTGCCAATACGTACCTATTTTATTTGCATTCTACATTTCGAACCTAGTGTACTTGAATTTTTTGAGTTGACTTCTAATTTATTTTTGTTTATGTAGGAGATTGTGATAGGAAGCATCTATTTTTATAGCATGGATGAAAAGAACACTTGTAATAGCATTGACAACCACATTAGAGATTAGTAAATTTCTAATTTTTATTTGTAAATAATTTGCTTTAATTTTTGTATGATTTATATATGTGTATCATTAAACTTGTTACACAAGGTATAAATTTATATATGTGTATCATTAAACTTAGTACGATTTTGTAAATACGTACCTAGTTCCAAAGCATATAAGTTGGAACGAGGTATGCATTTGCAAATACGTACCAACTTTAATTGTGTATTGCTGGTAAAATTGGTAAGCTTTTTCAAATACGTACCAGGTGTACCAGTGAAATGATTGTTTGCTAGTAAGTATTTACAAATGCGTAGCTATGTTAAAATTACATAGGTACGCATTGGCAAATAAGTACCATGTGTACCAGTAACACGATTGTTTGCTAGTACGTATTTGCAAATGCGTACCTACTTTACATGTACACTCGGTACGCATTGACAAATACGTACCGAGTGTATCATTAATATGATTGTTTGCTAGTACGTATTTGCAAATGCGTACCTACTTTACAAATACACTCGGTACGCATTGACAAATACGTACCGAGTGTACCAGTACGTATTTGCAAATGAGTACCTACTTCTAACTTGTTTTTGTTTATGTAGGAGGTTGCTACTTGATGTCAAAACTTGTCGGTACGAAATGAGCATATTCATACTAGTAGCAACTCGTACTAGTAGCTGATAGTATCTTACAAGAACTCAAGAAATCAATGTTGTGGCAGGAAACATCTATTTTTATAACATGGATGAAAAGAACACTTGTAATAACATTGACAACAACATTAGAGATTAGTGAATTTCTAGTTCTTATTTGTAAATAATTTGCTTTAATTTCTTATTTGTAAACAATTTGCTACAATATTAGTATTATTAGTATGCATATTTTGTCTTCATACGGTGTTTTGAACTAGTAAGCGATACAAATATGCATATTCGTACTCGCTAATAGCGGGATTTTGAATTGGTACGCAGTACGAATTTGCATATTCGTACTCGGTGTTGAATAGATCTGCAGTACGAATTAAATGTAATATTACACGAACAATAGAGAGATAGAAACAAGCTAAAACTTAATCTTCATTCTCATAGTTTCAGCAGTAGATAATTGAAGTAAACCATTTACATCAAACAATTATACTCTCAACGTTCTTCAATTGAATTTCTAGAGTTGGCGTTGTAGTTGGAGGACTTAGGTATATACGTATCACTTCAATACAACTTGATTTAATTTCCTTCACAATCATCAGCAGCATTTACACATGGTTAGAGCCCATTTTACAGGGATGGCCCAACCAATTCAATCCGAATTTGGGAGACCCTTCTAACAGTTATCTGTGAACACCAAAACTTTTGCACTCATATAACATTCTCATCGTATATTGAATTGTATCGTTCCTGTATTTCATTTCGTTTCGATCTATGATTTCATTTGATTGGGTCTACACATCTTATAATAATAGTATGGGATCGATAGATATCACTATTTTACAGTAGAAAAGTATCATCCATTCGGCCCAACAACTTTGACAAATTATCTATTGTCCATTTTGGGCCGACAAGAAAGCCTAAACTTTACCGTTAAAACTCAGCTTATTCATAAACAAATTTTTAATCTTTTCGAGAGAGAGAAAATGGAGGGAGAAGAAGAAGCAAACCTAGCGAGATTTCTCGAATGGGCGACTGCGCTTGGAATCTCGGATTCTCCCAATTCTGTCGGTGCTCCCTCCGCTTGTCTCGGTCGTTCTTTGCGCGTTTCTCATTTTCCTGAAGCCGGCGGGTAGACTTAATAATACATAAAATCTTTGTATGAATATTTCTGCTGGAGCGATGAATCTGAGCGATGAGTGATGCAGGAGAGGATTAGCTGCTGCGCGTGCTTTAACGAAAGGAGAATTGGTTTTGAAGGTTCCGAAGGCGGCTTTGATAACGACCGATTGCCTCATTAGCTGTGATCACAAGTTGTCTGCTGCTTTGCTGAAATTCCATTTTCTCTCTCCTGCTCAGGTTCCTTACTGTGTTCTGTTTCTCTCGTAGTTGAAATATGAGCATATATCTGATAATTATGTGAAATATTAGTCTGATAATGATGTTAGGTATGACTGTTCTTTACCTATCACAAAAAGGGGAGAAAAAATAAGAAATTTGATCAACATGATGGTTAGCCTTCGCGAGATTGATTTGTAATTGATAGTGTTCACAGCTAAAATCATTTCTAGTAGTTTTCTCACTTTGTTCACAGCTAGACTGGTAGCCTTTTTAAATGAAATTTACTTGGAACTTTGAAGGTGAGCAAATAATTAAGATATGCATCAAGGTTTGAATGATGAATAAAAAAAGGCAAATCCACAACAAATATTTGATATCGGCTACTTTTGAACTTGGTGCAGATATTGTGCATTGCTTTACTAAATGAAGTGAACAAGGGCAGAAGCTCTTGGTGGTATCCTTACCTAAAGCAGCTGCCTCGAAATTATGATTTGCTCGCAAGCTTTTCTCCGTTTGAGATAGAAGCTTTGCAGGTTAGTTTTTGGTTGCTGCTTGCTGATACATTTGCTTACAGTATCTGGTTTTATTCTTCCAAAAAAAAGATATAATAATGATCTTGTGGAACAACATGGTTTTGAGAGCGTGTAAAAACACTTGTAGATTGATGATGCCATTTGGACTGCAGAAAAGGCTGTTGATAAAGGTAAAATGGAGTGGAAAGAAGCTACTCTACTTTTATCACAACTTAACCTCAAGCCTCAGTTCACAACCTTCAATGCTTGGCTATGGGCTTCTGCAACTGTAAGCACCTATCATTCATTCCATTTAAGTTTTTGTATATTCCTCATATATCTTAACCCCCGCCCCCAAAGCATGTTAAAGAACATAGAACTAATTAAAAATATTTTACGTGCATTATTTAATAATTTCCCCACCCCAGAAAAGGAAAAGAAATGGCGATTGTGCTTTCACCCTTTTGCTTGTGGCAATTTCAACATTAATGCTCACAGAAATGAAAGACAATAATTTGATCATGATCTTTTTGGAAGATATCTTCGCGCACTATGCATATATCCTGGGATACTGCGGGTTGTTTATGTCCTGTTGGAGACTTCTTTAATTATGCTCCTCCTGAGGAAGATCCCCATCAGTTGGGCGAGTCAAAGCCTGCTGGTATTGACTCCTTTTTACACATAACCTCTTTCGATGAAGGAGAAAAAGCAGATATTTCAACAAAAGCGCTTGTAGATGCTGAGACAGATAGGTTAACCGATGCTGGTTATGATGAAGTTCTTGCTAGCTATTGCTTCCATGCTAAGAGAAACTATGAAAGAGGAGATCAGGTATTGACCATATATTGTTATCACTTGTTTAGAGTTTAGTGTGGTAATTCTACATGAAATTTGATTATGCTTCAAGTTCAACTATTTTTGCTTCAAGTTTTGTCATATTTGTGGGAGTGCTTCTTTTAATCTCTAAAGGAACATTATAGCTACTGAGTTCGATACTATAGAGGTGTATTAGGTCCAATCACAGCTATTGGCATCTTTGCTAGTAAAAGAGGGAAGTGAGTCCACCTTACATTTTTTATGATTTTGAAGTTATAATGAACCATGTTTATGTGTTGAAACTACATATTTTGTTCTTTTATTGCTAAGCATTATGTGGCAGTAAGTTCTTGCTACATTGCAAATTTGCGACTCTAGTGATGAACTAAATGGGCTAGCTAAAAAAAAAAAAATCCTTTATTTGTTTACACACTCGTTGAAGCTAACTTAAATTCTTCTCTTAGTTAAGAGAATAAAAGGGTTTAGATATGTCCATGCATGAAAACATCAGTTTTGGCTCGGCTAAATTGGATTGCATGTCTCCAATTCAATTCTAGATCTGATTTGCTGGTTTCTAAGAATTGTTACGCACATGTCTTTGAAAATATGTAAAAAATGATGTGTATATGAACTCTGTTAAAATAGAATGATGATTTTCTACTTGCAAACTAAATAGCTCGGTGATAAAATATAGCTCTAATGAAGCATTTGCCTAAATTGTATGATTGGAAAAACTCTAGTCTTCTTGTAAAAACTCATTCTTACGCATAGGCATTGGTTACTGTCACAGGGAAGTTCATAAATTTTCTTTTCTGCAGGTTCTTCTTAGCTATGGTACATACACAAACTTGGAGCTTCTCGAACATTATGGGTTTATTCTGCAGGAGAACCCAAACGACAAGGCTTTTATATCCTTGGAAAGTGAGATGTATTCCCTTTGTTCATGGCCAAAAGATTCGCTCTACATTTCTCATGATGGAAAGCCCTCCTTTGCCCTCCTTTGCACTGTCCGTTTGTGGGCAACTCCTGCTAGCAAGCGACGTTCAGTTAAACACACAGCATGTTCGGGTCAAGTTATCTCAGTCAATAATGAGGTGGCAGTAATGGAATGGACAGCCAAGAGATGCCAGGTGGTGCTAAGCAGTTGCTCGACCTTAGCTGATGAAGATTTGCAACTGCTGCAGATCATTGACAGAATTCAAGACTATAATGTGGAGGCAGAGTCTTCATCATCCCCGGCGTTACATGATGAGATTCGAGCTTTCCTGGGGAGCAATAGTGTTATGAGTGGGAAACTCAATGCAAAGACAAGAAGGTCGATATCAAAGTGGAAGTTGGGTGTGGAGTGGAGATACAGGTACAAAAGAATTTTATGTGATTGCATTTCACATTGTGCTAAGTCGTTGGAAAATCTTTCCGCGATCTAAACCATTCTTTGTCTTGGTCCTATGGTGATCATAGAATTATGATCTTCAATTTTTATTTTATCTTTTTCAAGCTAGAATCTAGGACTTCTCCTAGAAGTTTTGTCTACGCTATAAAATTTTATGCGATGCACGTATATAAGTTGCTGTCTTTAGTTAGTCGACAGATGATGAATAACCATTGTTCAATGATGTGAAATATGGAAGGATTACTTTGTGCAAAAGTCCAAAAACATTACATGTAGAGATAATTAACACTACAAAAATAAGTTAAAGACTATGGATTCACGTTGATCCAAATACATATTTCTATGTCGATTTCATTGCATGCAATAGATAAAAACTTTCACAATTTAACATGCATAAACAATCAACTTGGTTCCCTTGGAAACAAATAAAATTTTATCTAATGTATATTTAATAATAAAAGTACATGCATGATTTAGGGTAATCAGATTTTACAAGCTAGATCATCATCCCGTATGGGAAACAACATTCTAAAGCTGGATAAGCTCATCTTCATCGGCAGAAACCAAGCCTGCTATTTTCCTTCAAGAAGGTTGTTGCGAAATTAAACACACGTAGCTTTTACCTTTTTCTGTAGACACAAGACCTTGTCAAAATTAAATAGATATTATTATTACCTGGGGTAATAGCAAGAAAAAACATGACCTTTCTTCGATTTGGGGAATTTTCACATAAGCTTTCAATTTAGCTAAACAATGCACGATTTCACATGGCATAACATTATTCTTTAAATATCAAAATCTCAATTCTCTCAATATATATATTCATTTTAGAACCTATCTGTATATTTTGCGTAAAAATCCAAAAAACCCAAATTCACAAAATATACTCCCTTCGACCACTGAAATTGTATGTTACTGTTCGTCACAGAGATTAAGAATAAAGGTAGAAAGATAAAAACCCAAACTGTATTCCTCTCCTTTGAAAGAGATTAAGAGTAGGTCCTATCACTTTTGAAGAATTTTAAAGAGTTAAAACTTTCCTTATTTGAAAGATGACAATATGAGTGAGACGTCTAAATAAGAAAATGATGACAATATGAGTGAATCGGCGGAGGAAGTATTATTTTTAAAACACTCAAACTGTATTCCTCTCCTTTCACTCTCTATTCCTCAGTCACTAATTAAAGTGGCAGCAACACGAGAGGGCAGAAATCAAAATAAATGGTCATCAAAATCTTTTTTTTTTTTACATACCCTTCAATGAATGATATTGAGAAGCAAACTTATTATTACCGATATTGAAAAGCAAACTCTATTTTTGTTCTTTTTTGTTTTTTTGTAATCATATATATGGATGTATGATTTGATGTCAAACAATGTAATATTTTGTGCCACATGTGCATTCTTACATTGTACGGTTTTCAATATTATTTCATTTGTATTATTTTTTAAGTTTTCAATATGCATTCACTTGAATAATATTCTTACTATTAGCAAAGCTTGTTGAAATTTTGTTAGCAAGTTATTTATTTCTCTTCTATGTATTTCAACAAACATAGGAAGGGCGCATCTTTTAATTGATCAGAGAAAGTCAACAAACATAGCAAGAAATTTCCACAAAGTCAAAGCATGTGAAATTCACAACAAAACTTTATTCCACTAACATAACTTTAAAAGCTTTCTTAACTAGAGTGTTTAATCACAAATGAGATTTTTTTTGCGAATGAGTAGTATGCATATATTAGCTATATTTTTCAAACTTCCAAATCCAATCACACCTTTCTATTGATATTTTCATCACAAAAAACATCCGAATGGAGAGAAAAAATCATCACCTCCATCAAACAAAATCAATTTTTTATCATTACATAAGTGCCAACACAGTTAATTTCAACATGCATTAGTGAATATCGAATTAAAGTGCAACCAAGAGATGGTTAATCTAGATCAAAATATTTTAAGAATAGATTAGGCAAGGATTCTCCAAAATATTTAATATTTAATTTTTTTTACAGTGACGGATCAAAATTTTGGTTAATCTAGATCAAAATTGTTTTAAATATTTAATTTTTATAGTGACGGATCAGAATTTTGGCTTGAATTATTCTCCCAAAGGAAGAAAAGTAAAGAGCGCTCAGTTATTTCAGCGTCGAATCATCTGGGGAAAAAATCATCACCTCCATCAAACAAATTAATTCAATTACCATATATTACAATTATTTGTGTCAAAACAGTTGAGGACTTACTTTAGCATGTCATATGAATATCGAATTTAAAAAGAAATTATGGCATAAAATTCTTCAAAAATAATTATAAGAAAAGAAATCTTTGTTCCTAACACAAAAAAGAAAATTAGTTATTTTACTACAAACCAAATACAGTATGAATTATATAATAGGATGGATCAAAATTTTGGCTTGAATTTTCTCCACCTGAGGGAGAAAAGTAAAGAGCGCTCAGTTATTTCAGCGTCGAATCATCTGGGGAAAAAATCATCACATCCATCCAAAATCAATTCATTTATTTCATGGCTAACTAAATTAAAATTAGTTAAATGTTAAATTTGGAAATCAGACTATTTTTAGTCGAATTCTCAACAAGGGAGAAAATCATTATACCATGCGAAACTAAAATATGATGGATCAGAATTTAGGCTTGAATTTTCACCACAAAGGGTGAAAAGTAAAGAGCGCTCAGTAATTTCAGCGTCGAAATCATCTGGGGAAAAAATCGTCAATTCCATCACTCAATTTACGTGCTAACGCATCTCAGGATTCAATCATTTCATATATGCAAATAGAAAAGATAGTACAAAGGCAGACGAAGTAATATCTGGCAGTAAATATTACTCTACACAAAATATATTGAAAGAACCAAAATCCGATCATATGGAGAAAGTAATTAAAATTCACTGAAACTTCAAGAAGACATTTGGCATTTGTCAAAAAAACAAAATCAAATTAAAAATAATAAAAAGAGATGGATCAGAATTTTGGCTTGAATTTTCTCCACTGAGGGAGAAAAGTAAAGAGCGCTCAGTTATTTCAGCGTCGAATCATCTGGGGAAAAAATCATCACATCCATCTCCAACAAAATCGTTGAAAAGCAAAAATCGAATAAAAACGATATTTCAATCAAGGGAGAAAACTGAATAAAATTTCACCAGTTCCTGATAGAATAAAGCACGGCAAAATCGAGCTCTAAATGAAAGGCAGAAACAGGTAGATTATAGCGTCGGCTCATACGCAACGCCCATTTTAAATATTTGGCGCTGGTAATCAGTATTTCGACGCGCATGGAAAAAAAAAAAAAAGAAGTACCGATTGAAACTTTAGAATTCGAAAATAGAAAAGATGAGAGGTTAAAGAATTCAGATCATAAGGTACATTTCGCCGTTGAGAGAAAAAGACAGTGAACGGCGAAGAGAGCAGCGGGCGGCGGATCTGAGGCTCTCGACATGAATCGTGTGATGCAGTTGAGCGTTGTTGGGTTATAGTTATATATAGGCGTGAAGGAGGAGGCGGAAGTAAGGTTTTGACAAAACCCTAATTTTCAGAATTAGGGGCTCGGTCCGCCGATAATATTTTCAAATCTTTGGGGGGTAAACTTGGTATATAGTATATTTTGATTTTTTTTTTTATTTAGCACTTACATTTTGGATTTTGATGGTATGAAGGGTGTATAGGAGCCGAGACTGGCAGACTCAAGCTCGGCTCGTTAGAAAAATTTAAAGCTCAAGTTTGGCTCGAGCTCGATTCGAATTTTGTGTTTCGAGCGATTCGAGTTTTGTGTTTCGAGTTCGAGCTCAGCTCGATGGATATCGACCAAGCTCGAGCTTCGTTCGCTATATATTTGTTTGGTCCGAGCTCGAGCTCGGCTCGATAAACTAAAAAGTGAAAAAATCCATGAACATGTTCATGAATATGTCCGTCTAGAAGATTCACAAACATGTTCGCAAGGTAGCTCGTTTAGTATCAAACTTGAACGTGTTTGCAAGCCTCACGAGCCGAACATAGCTAGGTAAGCCCTAGCTCAGCTGGAAAAAAATATCGAGCTTGGTTTAAGGTTCGAGTTCGGCTCATTTAGTAAATGACCGAACTTCGAATGAACTTTTTCCAAACCGAACTCCAAATAGCTCGCGAACCGTTTGGCTCGTGTACAACCCTAGGTATGATAGAAATGACGATTTCATATTGTATCTCATATTCGCGAAATTGTATGTTGAACGTAAAGTTAATCTCATATTTAACGTGATATCTAAAATTTCGAGATGGAATCATTTCGAGATGAACATTTAATATTTTTAGCGATGGTTGTACAACTTTTACATAAGATTATACTACTATTCAAATATATAAGAACTCAACTCTTAATGATTTACTTGACATCAATCACATTGAAGCAACCTTTTAGAATTTAATGTACAATTTAATAATTCGAAATTAAAAAAAAAAAGAATGAGAAATGAGAATAGAAATTCTATAATGAACAAATACTAGAAATCTCTAGCCTTTTAGTTGGAACACCTTCATATACTGATATACATGTGTGGTACTCCTACTAAAAAGATATGTAAAAGGTCTTTCACTCACTTTTCTATTCATTTTTTATTCTTTTTTTGCATGCAATGCAATATCATGATTCGAACCAGCATGAATCTTAATGCTCGTTCCTATACTCCTCAAAATAGTAAAGCTAGCAGTCTTTCCTTAAAATCAAATGGTCTAAACTAAAAGGAAAGAATAATACCAAAACCAAGATTCTTTTCTTTTCCAATATCATGACTAGAAAGAATCTTCCTTTTTCCATTCCCACATCTCGCTTGCTTCATTTTTCTGTCCCAAATTCTCCACAAACAACATGTGACGGTTCATAAATCTATAAATGCATAAAAATCCATAGAGAATGAGCCATTGAAACCTGCAGCCTCATTAATTTTGTGTAAGATCATAAAATGGCAGCTTCAAATGCAGCAGCCTTGAAAAGATCGGAGTCGATAGCAGACAGCATGCCGGAGGCCTTAAGGCAGAGCCGTTACCACATGAAGAGGTGCTTTGCAAAATATACTGAGAAAGGAAAGAGGTTGATGAAACTTCACCACCTAATGGGAGAGATGGAGCAAGTCATAGATGATAAGGATGAAAGAACTCAGTTGCTGGAAGGATTGCTAGGTTACATCTTGTGCACAACTCAAGTAGGACTAACTAGTCTCTTCTCTCTCTGCCTACTTTTCCATCTCTAGCTTTGTTTCTTGCATGATGCCAATGATGTTTTGTCTTGTATTTTCCGCGTGCTTGGATTTGCAGGAAGCTGCAGTTGTTCCTCCATATGTTGCCTTTGCGATTAGGCCGTCTCCGGGATTCTGGGAGTATGTTAAAGTGAGTGCAAATGATCTGTCTGTAGAGGGCATTACAGCCACTGACTACTTGAAATACAAAGAGACGACTATTGATGAGGCCTGGTAATTACAACAATATATATATATGTATATGCGTATGCATGGTGAAATATCTGTCATGTATGAATTTGAGTTTATTTAAAAATATTACTGCATTTACTTGAATTGCAGGGCGAATGATGAGAACGCGTTGGAGATAGATTTTGGAGCAACGGACGTCTCTCTGCCTCACCTGACTCTACCTTCTTCTGTTGGTAACGGTGTTAGCTACATTTCAAAGTTTCTAACTTCAAAGCTGAACAATAGCAGCCCTTGGAACTCGCAGTCTCTTATCGATTACCTGCTCACACTGAATCACCAAGGAGAAGTATGATCATCACCATCATCTAATCATGTGCAGACTTATCTCATCTTTTTGATAAAAAACAAGTAAAGAATTCTGATGATTTTTCGCAGAAACTCATGATAAATGAGAACCTCAACACAGTTTCGAAGATTCAGGGGGCGCTAATAATAGCTGAAGCAGCCATGTCCTCACTGCCTAAAGATACACCTTATCAGGGCTTTGAGATGAGGTTAATTTGATCAGTCCTCATATCATTATATTTTCTTGTTCTATACGATGGGCTGATAATGATATAATGGTGTCTGTTTGTAATGCAGGTTCAAAGAGTGGGGCTTCGAAAAGGGATGGGGTGATAACGCCGGGAGAGTTCAGGAAACAATGCACTCACTCTCCGAAATACTTCAGGCTCCTGATCCTGTACACATGGAGATATTTTTTGGAAGGCTTCCTATAATTTTCAATGTTGTGCTCTTCTCTGTCCATGGATACTTTGGACAGGCCGACGTTCTTGGCTTGCCCGACACTGGTGGCCAGGTAGGCACTTCATGGCCTAGTAATAATCAAGAAATTGTTGCATAGAAATTAAGAACAATTAATCTCTATTGTTTGCCAGGTTGTTTATGTCTTGGATCAAGTAGTTGCAATGGAAGAAGAATTACTTTTAAGAATTAAGCAGCAAGGTCTGAATGTGAAGCCTCAGATTATTGTGGTGAGTGACACATGCCTATGTGAACCTAAAAATTGGATGATTTCAGCAACAAATTTGAAAACCGTAGCGTTCCTCGTAATGCAGGTGACTCGACTCATCCCCGATGCCAAGGGGACTAAATGCAACATGGAACTCGAGCCAGTCATGAACACAAAGCATTCACACATCCTAAGAGTTCCATTCAACACAGAAGCTGGGGTGCTTCAACAATGGGTTTCTCGATTTGATATCTATCCTTACCTCGAGAAGTTTGCTCAGGTTGGAGCTGGATCATGCATCACAACTGTTGCATGACAGTCTAGGCCTAACTTTTTATCTTTTTCGTGTAATTTAACAGGATGCGACGAACAAAATACTGGAAGTCATGGATGGAAAACCAGACCTAATAATTGGAAACTACACTGATGGAAACCTGGTGGCATCACTCATGGCTAGTAAACTAGACACAACCTTGGTACCTAACTGCCTAATAGTCTGCATAATTTTATTTTTATTAAAAATCAAAGAGTTGATGACATCATGCCTTTTTTAATAGGGAACAATTGCTCATGCTTTGGAGAAAACAAAGTATGAAGATTCAGACATGAAATGGAAGGAATTGGATTCCATGTATCACTTTTCATGCCAGTTTTCAGCTGATCTAATTGCAATGAACACAGCAGATTTCATCATTACAAGCACATATCAGGAGATTGCTGGAAGGTACACTATCTGAATTAGCAGATTCCTATATTGTTCTTACACATATTTATTAACGTTAAAAACGTGTCGTGTCGTTGCAGCAAAGATAGGCCAGGACAGTACGAAAGCCATACAGCATTTACACTTCCCGGGCTGTGTAGAATCGTGTCAGGTATCAATGTTTTCGATCCTAAGTTCAACATTGCCTCTCCCGGAGCAGATCAAACAGTCTACTTCCCTCACACGGAGAAACAGAAGCGTTTCACTACATTCCGTTCAGCCATTGATGAACTTCTCTTTAGTAAAGTAGACAATGCTGAACACATGTTAGTATGCACCTCTCATTCTTCTTTCCAAGCATCATTGCCAACTTATTATGATTAAACTTTGTGACTTTTTCTTTTAATGCACCAAAAACAGTGGATATTTGGAAGACAAAAGGAAACCTATCATATTCTCGATGGCTAGGCTCGATATAGTGAAGAACATCACTGGACTAACAGAGTGGTATGGCAAGAACAAGAGGTTGAGAAGCTTAGTCAATCTAGTTATTGTTGGTGGTTTCTTTGATCCTTCCAAATCCAAAGACAGAGAAGAGGCGGCCGAGATAAAGAAGATGCACGCGTTGATAGAGAAGTACCAACTCAAAGGACAGATAAGATGGATAGCTGCACAGACTGATAGGAAGAGGAACAGTGAGCTATACCGTTCCATTGCTGATACGAAGGGAGCTTTCGTGCAGCCAGCTCTGTACGAAGCGTTCGGCCTAACTGTGATCGAGGCCATGAACTGTGGGTTACCAACTTTTGCAACTAACCAAGGTGGCCCTGCTGAGATCATAGTTGATGGGGTTTCCGGTTTTCATATTGATCCCACCAACGGAGATGAATCGAGCAACAAGATTGCGGACTTCTTCCAGAAGTGCAAGGAGGATGCAGAATATTGGAGCAGGATTTCTCGTCAAGGGCTGCAACGTATATACGAATGGTATGCTCGGATCTTTGCTTATGATGCATGATTTTTTCACATTGAAGCAACTTGTGGTTTTGCATGTCTCAACGAGGCGATGAGAGAACCATAAACTGATCTTGAGTTTTCCCTTTTGAAGCTATACATGGAAGATATACGCGAATAAAGTGCTGAATATGGGATGTGTGTATAGCTTCTGGAGACAGCTCTACAAGGGAGAGAAGCAAGCCAAAAGGAGATATGTTGAGACATTTTACAATCTTATGTTCAAGAACTTGGTACATAGGAGTGACGTTTGGGTTTTACTTATTCACTTGTTTTTGTTAATGAAATTAATTGAACGAGTGTTGATGAAAATTGATGCAGGCCAAGAATATGCCAATTAAAAAGGATGAAACTCCACAGCAAGAAGAGAAGCAGAAAGCTAAACCACTAAGGCAAGATTAGTGTTGAGTTTTTTATTAATTTAACTTACCAGAGAAATTCACTGCTAATTGATATAATGTCTCTTTTACCACAGGCGGTCTCAGTCGACATTGCAGAAGTAAGACTACTACTAATTCATACCTGAAATTTATACCAAGTTTTTGTGATTAATGAATAATAAAACGACTTTAATTTTATGTCAAGGTTATTTGGAGCTTGAATTCGTGAAAGAAACCAAAGCAAGATCAAGAACGTGAATAACAGCAGCTTTAGAGTGAAGTGGAAGCTGGCATGGCATCTTTCAATTTACATGTTCTATAGTAG
This sequence comes from Schizonepeta tenuifolia, assembly GCA_029490685.1. Classification (NCBI taxonomy): domain Eukaryota; kingdom Viridiplantae; phylum Streptophyta; class Magnoliopsida; order Lamiales; family Lamiaceae; genus Schizonepeta; species Schizonepeta tenuifolia. Next base: position 80,046,241 of record CM055956.1, on the reverse strand, counting down.
AGTTTGCTCCATAAGCATTGCAACGTTTATCATGGTATGTAAATCCAATAAACAAACGGTTGGTTAAGATTAGACAAATTCACTACGTAACATCACTAGGATTGAGAAACGATTTATATATTTATTTGTTCAAAATGTAAGATGCATAGAGCGCGGAAATAATTAAATTAAATTATAACAACAATAAAATCAACATTAACTGTGCAATCTGGCCTTATCTATTTCTTTAAAGTTTAAACAATCCTCTATGAAAAAGTCTTATGAACCATTTTGTAGCTCAAAATCTCATTTACACTATACAGTTTCTCCTAATCTCGGAGCAACTTCAGCAATACTAACATGGACTCGTATGCTCAAAAAAAAAAAAAAAAAAAAAAAAAAAAGACAAGACAATACAAGACAAAAAGCATGCACTTCTAATAAATTAGAAATATTGTCAGCATTAAATCCATTCGTTAAACCTTTAAATACATCATCAAAGTGAAGTGCCTATATTACCGGCTCTCTATCCTCGCTTGACGGTACATGTCCCTAAATAATTTGAGTTCATCGCAAATGACCCTTACAATGCGCAAATAACGTATTTAATTACCACTTTTATAAAGGTAATAAATAATTAAAAATTCAAATTAATTTATAATTCATTAATAAATGAATAGTTGGAAATCATACTCGGAGGGCATCAACCAATTCAAATCATACTCGGAGGGCATCAACCAATTCAATAATTCAATATCATACTCGGTGGGCGACCGCACAGGACCCTGAAAAATCGAGGGCCCCCGAATATATATAGGTCCATATATATGTATATATTTTTAAATATTTGAAATATGAATAATTGCTCGATTAGCTTAGTAGAAGAACCTTTCCCTCAAGGTTTGTTGGTTCGATTGACACTTCATGTTACTAATGCTTCTCCAGAAAGAAGCTTTTCAAAATTGAAAAGAGGAGGACCTTCTAAGCGAATGTCTTAGTATGTAATTTGACAATAAAAAAAAATATTATTCATTTTTTACTATGAATAAAGGGTCCCATTTTAAATTTCGCACCGGGTCTCCGTCAGGTCAGCCTTGCCCGTGCTCGCAAAGAACATCTAAAACATTAATAAAATGAATTTAATTATCTAACTGGAACGAAGCATATCGTAAAATATTACTATTATTTATTATTATTTGTAAAAAATGATACTTCCCCAAAATAATTTTCATATGGTGCTGAATTCAATTTTCATCAACTCGTCTCTTATACTTTTCCTTCGATCCCGACACCTTGGTGGCAAGTCCGAAGCCCATCTTCCACTCATGCTTTAGTATTGCATTTTGAACATTAGGCTTGTTTTTCAAAATTTAAATATTTAAAAACAGTTATTTGGCCTTTTTTCAGTATAACATTAACTTTTTCTCCAAACCAGATGAGATGGGCGCTTGTACTGCATAAAAAAGGAAGAATATTTATAAATTACGTAATTTAACTTTTATAACATTTACAAGTTTTTTGATTGAGATTAATAAAATTGGTTACCCATTCATCTATTACAATCATCTCCAAATTTCTTTGCCTGAGCGGTCGTTTTGAACCTCACACTTCGTTTCCTTATTTTTTGATTGATGAAATGCAAGCGGAATACTTATTGATATTTTCATTGTTAAGAATAAGAAAAAAAAAGATGATAATATTTACAATTTTATGTTTTCTTCTGTTCACAAGAATTTAATAATTTGTAGAATTATATACTCAATAATAAATTGGCCATAATAAAATCTTTAATAAAAATAGAACTATTTTTTTCACTATATTAAACTAGTTGTGCAAAATAATTTTGAGCTGAAAAATACACATTTATTTTGAATATTTTTATCCAATAATGAGGTCTTATTAAAAAGCTAGGTAGGATAGTTTACTTTAGATAAATATGAAAAGAAAATTAAATTTTACTACTTTCAAGGTCTTCTAAGATTTTAAATAAATAAAAATGGAGATTTTTTTTAACCTAGTGTGTGTTTCATGTTTGCGGTAATTTCAATTCCTCAACTCGTTTACATTATACAATTATTAACTTGGGCAAATATTTAATGAAAGAGATACTTTGAGGAATTGTATAATAACCCTAGGCAAATAGGAATATTAAATGGAGGTTCACCACGTAGAATCAAAAATTAAGAAGAAGTTTTGATTGCGTAATCTTTTCAATAATATATAAATGTATAAAGTAGAAAGAAATTCAAAAAAATAAAAATAATATAATAAATATTACTCTCTCCGATCTATTGAAATTGTGATGTTACTGTTCAGCACAAAGATTAAAGAATAAGGATAAAATGATTGAATTAATAGAAAGTGGGTAGATTTCATCAATTTTGAAGAATTTTGAAAAGTTAAAATTTTCTTTAATCGGAAGATGATAATATGAGTGAGGCACCTAAATAAGAAAAAGGATGATAATTTCAAATGGTTGGAGCGAATAATATGAATCACAATTATAGAAATAATATCCATATATCGATGAAATATTTGTATAATTAATAAATCTTTTAGGGTTCTTCTAAAAAAATATCTTAATTAAAATTTTACAAATAGCAATTAAGAATTAATAAATGCGGTTAGTTAGAGCATCCACTACGGGTATTGAGTTAGACCATTGGTCTATCGCCGGGAAGCGTGATTTCAATGATTGGTGGTGTTGAGTAAGACCCCGGTAAAAATTTCCACTACGGGTATTGAGTTAGACCCTGGTATCTATAATCATTGTGAGTAGATTTTATTTTATTATTTGTAATAAATAACATAAAAAATACTTAATTAAATTCAAAAATTGACAATTTCATTCAATTAAAAAAATAAAACACACTAAGTAATAAAATAAAAATACAATAATTAAGAAAATAAAATTACAATAATTAAGAAATAAAAAACACACAAGAACGACTAGTGGAGTGGATCGAAACGTGTCCAAATCTCTTCAATCATATCGTCCATAAGACGTTCGTGGGCACGTACATCCTGAATCCGAGCTTGTCTGTCAATATTTTGGTGGAGTGGCGCTGGCATACCTTGATTAACTGGTGCCTGTTCACGTGTCTTTCGTCCCGTTCGCTCAATTCAGCATTGAATAGAGTTGCTCTAGATCCTTCATCTTTAATGATTATGTTATGCATAATGATGCAAACATACATGACGTCACATAAATGTTCTCGAAACCACAAGCGAGCAGGGCCCTTTATAATTGCCCAACGAGCTTGGAGAATGCCGAAAGCCCTCTCAACGTCTTTACGTGCAACTTCTTGTATCCGAGCGAATCGTTGTCTCTTCAGATCTGTTGGCGCATTGAGCGTCTTCACAAAAGAGGCCCACCTCGGATAGATGCCATCGGCAAGATAGTAGCCCATGTGGTGCTCACAGCCGTTTGCGTTGAAGACGACTGACGGCGCTCTCCCATTGAAGACGTCGCTGAAGAGGGGAGGATTGATTGAGCACATTGATGTCGTTCAGAGAGCCGGCGACACTGAAAAAAGCATGCCAAATCCAAAAATCTTGGGAGGCGACAACATCAAGGATGAGCATTGGATAACTCTTTCGTCCAATTGTGTACATTCCTCTCCAAGACGATGCACAATTCTTCCATGCCTAGTGCATACAGTCGATGCTTCCAAGCATCCCGGGAAAGTCGTGCGTCCTCTCGTGCAATGCAGTAATCCTGGTGATGTCATCGGCATTTGGCCGCCTCAAATAGTGGTCGCCAAAAGCAGATCTGATGGCCCGACAGAAATTCTTGAGAATCGTATTGCCCAGTGTGCAGATATTCGTCGTAGTGATCGGTTGATCCACCATTGGCGAGTTGCTTCAGAGCAACGGTGCACTTAACCCAGGCCATAAACCCCAATCTTCCGGTGGCATCCGGGTATTGCTGAAAAAAATGCTCCCGTTGCTCAAGAGTTTGAGCTATTCTCAAGAACATGCTCTTGCTCATTCGAAATCGCAGGCGAAAGACAACATCACCCCATATAGGGTTGTCATCAAAATAATCTCATCGGAGGCATTGTTTGGGCTCCTCACGATTCCGGTGTAGGTATGTCCTCGTATCTGGTTCGTCATCCGATGAATCATCACCGTATGCTTGTTGGTAAAGCTCAATGGCTAGCTGACCCAACTCGATACGTCGCCAGCGTCGCTCCTCCTCCTCTTCATGATTGAAAAACGCACCCGGCCAACTTATTTTTTTTCATATATATAGCTTGTTAAAGAAAAGAGTGATTTTTTTAGGTGAAGAATTGAATTTTGAAGGTGTAGAATGAATTTTGGTGTGAATGATGAATGAATTGAAAGGGTATTTATAGGGGATGAAAAAAATGTAACCCTTTTTTTATAATTTCTGAAAAAAAAATAGGACCAATAGTGTATTGCCATGTGGACCGAAGGAGGGAGGGAGTGAGGTCGAGAGCGGTGTCGATATATCGACACCACTCTCGACCCTCATTGATCGATACCGGTATCCAGCGAAGCCTTTATGGCTAAGATACCGGTGGTGTCTATGGAGGGAGTATCTAAGGGGGATCAACACCGACTTAGATACCGGTGATCGATCCCCATAGTACATACTCTTATGCTCTCATTGATAGGTGCATTGCTAATAGTTAGTGGTGTGTCTAAATATCGTTCAGTTGTTGAAATTTTGGAGAAAGTTATATCAGATCATTGTCCTCAATTGTTAATACTAGAACTTGATGATGCAACTAAACGACCGTTCAGATTCCTATATATGCTCACTGATCACCCGGATTTCAAAGCTATAGTAACATAAGCCTGGGGACATCAATATCATGGGAATAAGTTCCTAAATATTTGGAAAAAAACTAAGGCATCTCGATACTCTCCACTATAGAAATATAACTGAAAAGTTGTTGCACTTGAGACATGGGCTTTCACATATTCAACAACAAATGTTGCAAGATCAGATGAATGAGGAACTCCAAGCTGCTGAAAAGAGTTTGTTGGATAAGATAGAGAAATGGAGTAACATAGAAGAGCAAATTTTGACAAAAAAAAATCAAGGGTGGATTGGATTTCATTGGGGATTCAAACACCAAATATTTCTTTGCTTATGCTAAAGCAAATAGGCTAGCAAAGCCATTAACCTGTTGATAAGGGCAGATGGTACAAGATGTACAACTTAAAGCCAAATCAAGGATGAAATCAATACCTTTTAGTTAGGTTTAATGGGAAGTGCGGCTGAGACATTACCTATGGTGAGTAAAGAAGTTGTAGCTAGAGGTGTTGTGCTATCAAGAGAACAACAACTTTTTCTCTGCAAGGAATGTACTGATGATGAAATTAAACATGTTTTATTCAATACGAATCCACAAATGGCCCCATACATTGATGAATATAATGTCCATTTCTTCAAGAAAGCATGAGAAGTGATTGGAAGTAAGGTTATTGCAGCAGTGAAACAATTTTTCAGGTTAGGTTTTCTCCCTAACACTATTAATGTTGCTTTGATCACTTTCTTGCCGAAAACTGAGAATGCTTGCTCAGTTAAGGAGTATCGGCCTATAGCTTGTTGCACTATTTTATACAAGATCATATCTAAGATCTTAAAGAGTCGTTTGCAAGTTGCGCTTAATGGGATCATTGGTGAAAACCAATCGGCCTTTGTCAAAGGTAGAGTTATATTTGACAATATTATACTCAATCATGAATTAGTCAAAGGATACAGCAGGAAGAACGTCTCACCTTGTTGCATGATCAAAGATTGATATCCAGAAAGCTATGATTCGGTGGAATGACCATTTTTAAAACATCTTATGCTTGAACTTGGATTCCTATTTTAGTTTGTCGATTGGATTATGTCTTGCCTAACCATTGTAGCTTATGTAATCAGTGTAAATGGGGAAACAACAGAACCTTAAAGCATGGAGAGGCCTCAGACAAGGGGACTCTATTTCCCCCATCTATTTGTTATCTATATAGAGTATCTGCACCGATGCCTTTTGAAGCTAAACACAAATTCAACTTTCAAATATCATCCAAGATGTCACAAATTTGGCCTTGTCCAAATCTGCTTTGCTGATGATTTGTTGCTCTTTGCTCGAGGAGATTTGAGGTCTATTTCTCAACTTATGAATCATTTCAATAATTTTCTGAAGCTTCCGGATTAATTGCTAATCAAGCCAAAAGTTGTATATACTTTGGGGGGGGGGGGGGTTGTAAGAGAGACAACAAGAAGAGATTGTGTAGGCCTTAGGGATGACAAAAAGAGAGTTACCTTTCAGATATCTTGGAGTTCTCTTATCCACCAAAAAGCTCTCTATCCTACAATGTCAACCTCTTATCAAGAGAATTATTGCTTGCATTGATTGTTGGTCTTCAAAACTGCTTTCATATGTAGGTAGACTGCAGTTAATCAAATTTTTCCTCTTTGGAATGCAAACATATTGGTGTCAAGGGTTCCTCATTCCTCAAAAGGTTATTAAGGTGATTCAGTCTGCATGTAGAACCTTCCTATGGACAGGGAGAGCTAATATCTCAAAAAGAGCTCTAGTGGCATGGGAATATCTCTGTTTAGTAAAACATGTTGGAGGCTGTAACATTGTAGATATGAAGAAATGGAACAAAGCTGCTTTGTGCAAGTTATTTTGGAATTTGGCTATGAAGAAGAATAAGTTCTGGATCCGGTGGGTGCGTGCATGGCTATTATGTGAAGGATCAAAACATTAATTCCATGTGAATACCAACCCAAGCATCGTGGGCAATGTGCAAAGTCATAGGGGCTAAAGCATATTTGTCACAGTTTGCTGCAATGCTCTGCTGCATGTATTGATTGGAAATTCATTCTTAACCCTTGGAGCCTCACGAGTGATCCCTGGGTTCGAGATACGAGAATTAGGCTGTTTCTTTGGCTATAAAATAGGCTGCTCCTAGAAAAAGAGGAATATTAAAATAAAAGGCAAGCCCCCTTTAGGGAATAATATATGTCAATTAGAATGTTATGATTCTTGTAAGGATCTTCAATTTTGATTGCCGGCAAGTTTTGTCGAGTAGTTGTAGACCTAGGAAGATAGGAAAGACCAGTTTGATCCCTTCGTAAATAGGAGTGATTCCTTGGGAAGAGGGTGAAAGCCCTATAATAGTTATGAGAAGACTTACTCCTATGTATCATCGTAAGAGTCATAATTCTTTAGAGAATCCAGTATTTCTTGGTCGTGAATATCTGAACTGGTTGTTTGCTGTTCAAGAATTATTCTTTAGGGAACACATATGTGTTAAGGGACTTTTGGTAAGACCTTGACCCTTTCCTAGCGAAGTCTTTTTCTTCGAAAGCTTGCTTTTGTTGTGGGCTGCCGGGGAATATCTCCTTGACTTGATGTGTTGTTGGGGTCTGCCCGTGGATGTGAGGCCCAAGGGAAGTCAGTCCTATCGCAGTTTCCGCTCTCCAGATCTTGAGACCGGGAAAGGCTTGTATATAACTTTCAACTTTGTCTTATTTTTTCTTTACTTTTTTTTATCCCCCCTTTCTTTTTACCTTTTTCCACTGTATTCTTTTCTCAACATTTATATTGACAAAAGTGTATTGAACAAATATAATTCTTCGTGTAAGTGAAGAGAAGAGGGTCTATTAAATTTCTTTTGGTTCTGATTGTATCCATGTCTATATACCCTTTATTGAGTTCAAGTTTTGTTTAATCAATATTTTCTCGGGGTTGCTAACTCAATCGTAGAGTACTCGGCTTTTAAGTGCGGCTAGAATCTTTTACACATTTGGATGAAGTGACGAATTCGTCCATACCATTGGTAAACTTTGGAAGACTGCGACTAACCCTGAAAGGGAATAAACTGAAAAAATAGCATGTCGTATCAATGGAAAGTTCTGAGTCTATTTCATTCTTATTGGATTGGTACAAAACCTTCTTCGAATTATTGGAACAGAACAAAAGAAGGTTGAGTCGAATTAATAAATGGATAGGGCCCCGCTGCGACTTCAATTAATTATTAGAAAAGCTACAATTCCTGATAGGTAGGTCGGCTTAGACCCTTAGCTGCAGTTAAATAGAGCTTTCAGTAACTCTTAAGTTTTCTCCATCTAAAAAGTGTACATGGGATTGAGAGGGACTGTAGAGAAGGTTAGCTGGTGCAAACTTCTCACTAACAATATTGCTCCTCCTAAAACCATGTTCATCTTGTGGTTAGCATTGCTAGGGAGGCTTGCTACGTGTGATAATGTCACAGTCTGATGAACCCATATTTGTGTCCATCTTTTCTTGTGTTTTTCTTGTGCTTTTTAGTCTTTATCGAGTCAAAGTGTGTCTGGGAGGACACAAAATCGAGAGATGGTGTGCAAGGAAGAATAGGTGGGATCTTGGGCAAATCCGATGAAAATCTGTTGTTGAGATGCTGAGATGGCGATACAATGCAAATGGGCATAGGGCTGAAAGCTTGTAGCTGGGCAACAACGTTCTATTCAATCTACAAGTCAGGAAGTACCTCCCCATATCCTTGAAGCCAACAAAGTATCCGGAGGAGCCAGGATCTTGGTCAGCATAGGAAGTGATACAGGATGCAGACATCGAAGTCAAGATGTAAGTCGGAGCAGCTGCAAATTTCTTTTTCTCCAAGGAAGAGAAAAAAGATAGAAGATTTCTTTCCTTATCTTAGCTAAACCTAATCAATGAAGATATATACCACGAAAGGGAAGTAAAATTGCAGCCGGATAGACAAGGAAAGAGGCGGATAAGGATGGAAAGAGTCCTTAACCAACAAGGATTCTAACCTAACCCTAATTCCATCGCCTATATATATGACCGACTTCATATTGTAACGTGTGCGAGTTTAGTTCGAGTTTAGAGAGTTTCTTTAGCTTAGTTCTGCATTTTAGATCGAGTGAAAGTGAGGAAGAAACAAGTCCTACGGGCAAATTTGCTTTTATATTTCTTTTCCAGTTTTTCTACATTAGTTTTCAGTTGTTGACTTGAAGTCAAGACTTTAGTTGCTGACTTACGCTTTTGGGCAGCAACCGTTTCCAGTTCAATTTCAGTTATGATTTTCCTTATATGTTTTGTATTTTCGTTTAATATTATGTCTAGCTAAATTTATTGTTTGGGTTGGATGTAGATGATGAGATCTTTATTACTCGTTCTAAACTCGTGAGGTCGAATTGTGTGAGTTCGTTATTTGATTTTATTCTCGAAACACTTAGGAATAATTCTAGACTTAATTGATATTGACATATGCTTGATCACCATCTAGATATTAAGATTAAGTCATTAATAGGATTTGGGATCAAACTCGAAAGTGTCTCTCGTGCCCAAGAAGGTAAAGAGTGTTGGAGAGCAGTCGGTATTGACCTACCTCTTGGCTGTCTTGGGTCTGTTTATTCTTAATGCCTTTTGGGCAGCATCGTTACTGAAGTGTCTTCGTGACTTTGTTGATCAAGAGAGGAGATCTTGCCTTCTGGTCAAGATCTGTAAAATTGGATAGACATAGGCTTAGTGTGTTTATATCGTGACTTCGTGACTTTTACGGTATAAACTAATCTTTGTCTTAAGCCAAGTAATGAGATCAAGTAATTGAATATCTTTGCACCAATGAACGAGTAACGAGTAATCAAGATCATTGATTCGAAATCCAAACCAAACTTATTTGTTATTTAATATTTTACTTGTTGAGTTACAGGATATTGAGATACATCTACACCAAAACATCTTCTGTTGATAACTACCTGAAGAGCAGATCTACGCTAAGTTCCTTGGGATCGACCCCACTTGCCATTAACTACTATCTTGTTGGGCAAGAGGTGTTTTATAAATTTATTTGTGCGAAGAGTGTGACGACAGCACTTCGTCACAGTCTGACTTCTAGTGTATTGAAACGACTAGAATGCAAGGGGTAGTGAGGTAGAACAACTGAACTTTTACTCAAGAAACATGCTCAGTGATTAAGGAATGACATCAACAAATCATTCATGCTCACAATAATGTGGGTAATTAATCAATTATCTTTCAAGAAACGAACATTTGTCAATATTTTAGATAACGAACCAATCAAGGAATTAAATTTGGTTATTAATAAAGGTTGCATTCGAAAGTGGGCCACCTTTCAATTCTTAATTGTCAAATGGTGGTTAAGAAAATACAAGGAATCGTTAGAAAATTTATCGATATTTCAAAATGGAATTCAAAAAGGATTTAAGGTTTGTCGAGCACACGGGCTAATTGCATCAAAGATCGAGCATGCAAAATAAATATATCAAAAGTAATGGTGTTGCAGCGGAATATAGACAATAACATTAAGTCCCAAGGCTATATGTTTGAAGACACATAACCTCAAGCTTAAACTTCAAATTAGGTTTGTATCAACAAACGAGCCGTCCAAGCACACCACATCCTCCTCATCCGAGCTAACCTGTACATTTTAGAAATAACATGCAGGGCTAAGTACAACGTACTCAGTGGACACATGCCAAAAAGTATTTGAAAACTTGCTCGATAGAGCTACAGGATTGAAAGCAGTAGCTTGTGTCAGCTTAATAATAATAATATAATTTGAAAGCAGTAGCTTGTGTCAGCTTAAAAACATTTTCCTTTCTTTTTCAAAATTGACTGCAGTCATTTTTCTTGGGTATGAATCCATCTACGTGTCTTGTCTTTCTGTGGTATCGAGAAGTAGGCCTCCTCCTCGAGCACCGTGACCGGCCCAGTCATAGTAGATCTTACAACCTAAGACTCACAGTTACTTAACGACCGGCTAAGCTGTAACAAGACTCACGGTCACCTAATCTAATGCATGCATTATCCCGTCTTGTGCATGACTTCATCCCGTGTGTCCACAGGACTCATTCACATAATATCAAGTAAATGATTTCATACCAAAAACATTCAAAAACATACACAAGTCAATAAATTTCAATAAAAAGTGCGTATAATAAATAAATTGCGCATTCATCGTTTAGTTTTAGTTCAGAAAGCCCACCTGAAAAGTGGCACTGCTCGATTATTCTTTTTTTCCTCTTGCTGTCCTACTTTTCACTCCACTCGTGCCTTCAAAATAATATTATATAAGGACAAGTTTACTTTTTCGGAAAACAACGAATATCTAATTCGTCTAACAGACTTCTACATTACTCGGGTTTATAAATCCTCGATTCGACTTTTCAAACGTTCGATTCTTAATTTCCACCCAAGTACTATACCAACAGAGTTCTACGCATCAATATTTTCATTACTAATAGATAATCAAGCATTCATACTTTTATTCAAATATTAAATATTAAAAATTTATTATTCTTCTAAATTCGAATTTCTCGATTTTCTTAATTCAATTAAATACTAGACTTTCTCTCGTTCACATAATTCACACTTCAATCATAACTGCATCACTTCATAGTCACATAAAATATTCACAGACAGTTATTTTCGATATATAGTACTGCTCGTTTTTCAACTTAAAATTATAGTTCTCGGTTTTCAAATTACTTAGCTTTATTTTTCTTGGAAAATTTTGAGGAATTCACATTCCAATTCCGTTTCAAATTCCGACTTATTGTATAAAATTTCTCAAGCTATTATTTGGCATGTTTCTCGAGAAAATACTTTAATTAAATCGGAAAATTCTTATTTTCTTATATGTCACTCAAATTAATTTCTTTTGAACGATTTTTCGTTTAATTTTGATTTTCGAATAGAGAAAGGCCCTTTTATTTCTTCTTTTAATCTTCAGCATTCAACATAATTTATTCACAAGAGCTCATTTTCGCTGGATTCAAGTTCCGTTACTCTTTATTTATTTATTTAAGCTCTTATAATTCCTTGATTTATTCTTTTACACTAAAATTTTTATAAGTCAACTTTTAAATTAGGAATTTGTTGACTTTTCATAACTTTCTCATATGTTATCAAAATTTAGTGATTCAAGTGGTTATTATACTTGTTTTTATCTTAATTTCATATTAATAACATCCATTACACTTTTTAATCATCAAATTCTCATCAATGTCTTTTTGAAATTTTTCTGCACAACTCCAATTCTTTTATACTTATTTTTTTTCAACAATTTCAAGTTCTATTATGCTTAAAGTTACTTTAATTGATAACTTATAACATCAATTGATCTTTATAAACTCAAAATCAAAAGTTCCCAATTTTCATTTTCATAATTCTTTCGAATTCTTCACAACTATGTCAATTCTTGTTCAAATTCATTAATTCAAAGTTCTTTTATACTTAGAAAAATTCCAATTGTTCATTTCTTCCATCAATTTCATCTTCTAACTTCATATATAAAAAGTCATACTTTATTTTACTATTCCATTGACCAAATTTGGGGTTTTCTTCATACAATCTTATTTCTTCCATTTTAAAGCTTCATTATACTTCAAATAATTCTAATTTCACAATTCTTATTTCAATTTGTCTCATTAAGCTCAAAATTACTATAATTCTTCTTTTTAGTCTTAAAGCTTTCGAATTATTTGGGGTTTTCCCCATTGATGTTCAAACTCTTGATTTTAATACATATTTCTACTACAAATAATTTGAATTTCATTATTTCTTATCTAATTTATTCAAATTATGCATAGGAATTAAAAAAAAATTCCTTCTATTAGTTATTGTTCGAAAATTTCATAACTTAGGGATAGAGTTTTATTTCTTCAATTCCTCTTAATCTTATATTTATTCCATCTCTAATTTCATTTTTATAACATCAATTCTTCCTTGTAACTATAGGAGTTAAAATTCCCAATTTATATAAATATATATATGCTGAAAATTTATAAATATGATTACATAAACTCATTTTTTTCTTTTGGTGGTATTTTTATTCATAGTTCTTCCTTAATTTCATTTTCAAGCCATCAAACTATCAAATAAACCATAAGAATAATAAATCCCAATTTATTTATATTATTTTCGGTTTTAATAATTCTTAGCTTAAATAAATTCATATATTCATGCTTAATCATACTTGAATTAATATTTTCCACCAACAATTTAAGCATGGAACTCTTAAATCAAAAATTAAAAGTTACTATTCATCATCTTCTCCAAAATTCCTTTTCATGTTTTAGTGATTATTTCTTCATTCTTTTCATTCCATCATACTTATATATCATCATCTACCTCATATCAAGCATCAAATTCAAGAAATAACTCAAAGCACACAAAAATCCTATATAGGCATAAACCATCGAATAAATCATGATCACCATATATATATATATATATATATATATATATATGTTTATTTTCTTCAATCAATCATTCTAATAATCTTAAAAATAATCCTAGAACTCATTTAAATCATCAAAATCAAGAAACCAATCAAAGCATAAGAAATCCTAATTTTATTCTCAAAATTTTGAAGGTTTCATGGAAGGAAGATTCATGGATTTCTTTTGTTGTTTTCAAGCATGGACGACATGCAAGATCAAATAATTAAACTCAATGATCTAAGGATCAAATCTGATGGTCCCGAAACGAGTTACTGGTGTATGGGGGGGAGGGGGAATACACCAGTTAGGATTTTAAAACTTAACCCTTAAAAATTACTTCAACCGAGTAAAAAGACTCAGTTGGAATCTCACAGCTGAGTAAGCAACCTCAGCTGGAAGAGTGAGGCTGTGCGGAATGTGGTGGAAATTAAACTCGTTAAAACAACTCACGCTTTTAAGCTCGGTTGGTCAAGAACCAAAACAGCTCGGTTGGTCAAAAACCAATACAGTTGAAGATGTGCAAATGAAGTTTGTATGCTGGTTAGTCAGACAGTTAAGAATGCAAGAAATAACTGAATAAAGATAAACACGGGCACACAGAGATTTAACGTGGTTCGGAGATAACCCTTCTACGTCCACGGGGAGTTGTGAGTCCACACAACTCTGTCCAAGTTCTTCTGGACAAACCATTCAGCTTACGCGGGCTGAGCAACCGTTAAGGATAAGTTTGCGGGTACTTATCAACCTTTACAGTTAAGTTTACGGGTACTTAACAACCTGACTACTCAATTACAGGAAGAGTAGAATCCTAAACCTTTTCAGGTGAAAGAAAATGGGTTTCCAACTAAAAGCTCTAGCGTGAAGCGAGCTATGATCTAACTCTCTACGAACTCTCACTAAGTGATGTTCTCAAGGTTCGATCTAAAGACACAAAAACTAACTAACTAACTCTAGAACTCTCAACAAGTGATGTTCTAAGAGATTCAGTTCAGCTCGTGAAGAATATTGTTCTTTTCTTTTTGCTCTCAGATTTCTTCTCGCGTGTGTGTCTTCTCTTATGAGTGTCTTATCTTCGAATGAATGAATGCCTCTATTTATAGGCGGAGAGAATCAACTAGCCGTTGGAAGAGCTGTTGATCTCTGATCGTTGAAAACGATGGCTTGTCTCTCATCTCTGCAGACTTTCCCGATGTGACATCTGAGCTCTTCTGCTTTCCATCTGAGACAGCCTTGTGTTGGGCCAAATGGGGTAATGACTGAGCGGTCAAACCCTCATGTGACTTCCTTTTGAAATTCAAATTCAAACCTTTCTGACAGTCAACCTCGGTTAGTCGGTTGAAAATCTTGATCTTCATCTGAGTGGTCTTCAGCTGATGTTCTCGTCGAACTCTCAGCTGACTTTGAACTTCATCTGAGTGGTTTTCAGCTGATGTTCTGACTGAACTGTTGAACTCTCAGCTGATCTTGAACTTCATGTTGAGACTTGTTTATAACTTCCCCCTTCTTGAAACATTCTCTTTATCGGATGGCATTCTATAGCTGATGTTCCAACTGAACAGTTGGCTTGAACTCTCAGCTGTCATAAAGCATAGCTCTCTCATCAGGCAGTCTTGTAACTGATGTTCCTTATCCAATCTTTCATCCGGGGTTGTATCCGAGTGTTGCTATGTTGCCGTCTTCAGCTGGAGATTTGTAAAGATAAAATCTTAACTTTGCTCAAACATCGAGCCTAACAGCTAACATTAGGAACTGGCAACATCTACTCGGTTGGGGTCAGTTGGTTTTGGAATTCATCAAAACTCATACTAATAAATTTCCCAATAAAATCTTCTTCACATAGTCATGGTTTTGATCGATTAAGATGAAGAAGAAAAGAAATGAGTTCTTGATCCTTACTTTAGGTCTTGAAGAGATAAAGGTTAGAACTTGGTTTCTTGATACTCCTTGATCCGTCTTGAGCTTAAATCAAAGAAAAACATGATGGTTATGAATGTGAAGAGCAGCGGCTGCCATGGATGGAAAAGAAGAGAAAATATTGTTCTTACTTGGATTTATGAAGAAATAGAAGTGATATCTTGAATCCAAGCAACTTGTTGATACTTCTTTAAGCTCGTTTGATGAAAAAAAAGTGGAAGCTTGGAGCTTGTTGCAGCCATGGCAATGAAGGAAATGAAAGAGAGAGAGATGATGATGATGATGATGATGAAGATGACCGATTGTGAGAGCTTGAGAGAAAGAGAAATGACATGTGGAATTTAGAGAGGGAAAGAGAGTGTAATTCACATACTAGAGTTGAGAGTGGGATTGGAGAGGGAAGTGTATAGATGGATAAGGATGAGTTACTTTGTTGCAAAGTAATTCCATGTGGGTAGAAAAATCCCCGGAAGATTAGATTTTATAGGAATAATATATCCCTCTTAAAACGTTATACTTTAATCTCCCTCTTCGGTACTTTTTAGACCTCAAATTTTACTCTAACTTGCGTCATTAGTCTTAGAATATAGATTCGGAAACACCTAAGTTTCATAGGCAAATTCCGAATAATGAAAAAGTCGTAAAAAGTTACTATGCATCTTAGTTGCGTCTTCAAAAATAAATTCAAACTTGACTAAGACGATCTCGAAAAATTCTCAAACTTGTATTATTGGTCTTAAAATGAATTCTAGATTCCAATAACACTAATTAGACTAAATTCAGAGTTCGTTGACTCAAGGTTGACTTTTTGGTTAAAGTTATTATTCATCGGAAAGTCAACCATCACGAAATTTTCCGAAATTAGAACTCATGCTATAACTCACATTCTTAAACTCATATAACTCTTTACATCTTCATTTCGAGTTGCCGAAACGAGAAAAAATACGATTTCGCCCTTCAGGGGCATTTTGGTGATTTCACGAGAGCATTTACTCTCGGAATTTTTTATCACATAGAATCACACATAATCACATGTAATAATACTTAAAAAGCATAAAGCACACATAATCACATTTAGAACGATTAATTATGCTTAGAAAAATCGGGTTATTACAGATAAGCTGTTAAGGTTTGGGGTTGTTGATCTGAGGTGCTGTTTTTGTGATCATGATAACGAGACGTTGGAGCATCTGTGTTTTCAGTGTGAATTCTTTCTTTAAGTCTGGAAAAGTGTGAAAATGTGGAGTAGTATCCATCAGGCAGTTGGACTACGGAGAAGAAGTTGTTAATATCATTTTGTGGTTCCAATACGAGAAAGAAGAAGATATACAGATTGGTTATAGCTGTAGTATTGTATCAGCTATGGCGAGAGAGAAACCTTCGTAGGTTTCAAGAGTTATCTTCGAGTATAGCTCATGTTATCAGATAATGCCAACTAATGATGGTAGTTAGCAGTAGAAAGAATGTGTGAGGTTGTCTCAATTCTTTCGCTCGTAGGTAGTTGGTTTGAGTTTTTGTGTTGCTTAGTTTGTAAGTTGTAGATCCTTCCATTCTCTTTATTGGTGAATTAAAATCTATTTACCAAACAAAAAATGTAGTTATTTATGGTCTTCAAACACACAACCTTAGAAATAAATGACAAAAGCCTTAAACACTAGGCAGCGAGTCACTTTTAAGAACTTTCTTCCTTGTTTTTATATAAGGATACATTTACTTTCATAATAGGTAAAAGTAGAATATACCCCCTCGATGTTTACCCTCTTATCATACTTACCTCCCTAACGAATGTCGACGGGCTACCAGCACCCCAACGTATTGTAAGTTGAGCAAAGAACACGTCTTGCCCAAACATAAATCTTAACACTGTTAGTCATTTCTAAATTCTTGCTGGTCCAACACTTAACATTATTGAGGTATTTCCATGGAGAAATCATTGCTCTTTTATCCTGAAAATATTTCCTCGTTTTATGGTAGATGTGTCGATCCCAAGCAACAGTAGAGATGGCTCACTGCTATAAAGGCGTCCTGCTCTTCTCTGCGGTGTCATCTTTGCTGCCCACCATACTTAGAACTTCAAGAAATGTTATTCCTCCGTTGTGGTGCTGTGTCTTTGAACTTTTTCTTTATTCTATATACAATCCACATTAGATTAATCCACAAGTTGCTAAAAGTTGGGCAAAATTAGTATGATCTATGTTGCCTAGAATCTGCTTCTCTTTTTCACGAACAGTAGACGGAGAAGACATGAAGATGCAGTCTCTCTTTAAAATTAGCTAAAGTCACTTACCTTCTTAAGATGTAATAGCTTCCTCGCTCGCTGATTCAACTTCGTGCGCATTTGTATATTCGACATTATTTGAGAAAATTAGCTATCTGTCCCATTCTTTTCTGCCATGAGAAACAAAAGGAAAAACTGTAGAAAGAAGTGGGGACGTAAACAAAAACTAAATTGAAACTCTACGAGCACAAATTGATATGAGAATCACTGTTGCAAGCTCCAAGGACATGTTCAAGAGTGAGCTGGACATATGGAATCCAAATCAAGCTGCAAGCAACCGATCCAACTCAGATTGGTCTTAATGTTTTCCAAAGTCGACAAATTAAATGGTTGTGGAGTAGCAGAATATGAAGATACCAATTCTTGGTTCTCTTAATTTGCAAGCATCCATGCATATTCTTACTAATTAATAATCCTAATATATATAGTTGCAGACAATGAGGTGTCGAATTCATAGCATGACGATAAGAAGTAATGTGGCTAGAGTCGCAGTAGGGTGGCGAGGGTAATAGTAAGGCTGGCCATCGGGTTAGGTTGAGTCGTTATTGGGTTGACTTGATAACGACCTGATCTCTTAAGGATTTGCCAAACTCGAACATGAACCCGACACGAAAGGTCTAAACCCGAACACGACTCGAACCCGACACGAAAGGTCTAAACCTGAACACGACTCGAACCCGACATGAACCCGAATTGACCCAAATTTATTCGGATTGACATGACATGCTAATGATCCGAACCCAATTTAAAAGATTTAATTAAAGAAAAAATAATTTAAAATAAGATTTAATGATAGAAAAAATAAATATAAATTTTTAATACCTTTTGATGACTTAGAAGGAAATATATATGTATAACATCAATTTAAGAGCCTACATAGATTAAATAAATACTCCCTCTGGTCCCCACTTAGTTAGATGCAAGGCCTTGACTCAGGTTTTAAGAAAAAATAGATAAATGTTTGGTAGAAGTATTTTTAGTGGAGGAAAGTCCTATTTAGGATGTGTTGTTAATTTCTTAGTGAATGAACTTTATAGGAGTAAATACATTGAACTTCTAAGGATAAAAAGTATGTCCGAAAAAGGAAACATCATACTAGCTTGGGACGACTAAAAATAGAAAGAGATCATACTAACCTGAGATGGAGGGAGTATAATACTTTAAAAATTAATATCTTATGGGGTAACTCGAACCCGACAAAAACCCAACCTGAAATTTTCAGGTACTCAATCTAATAAGGACCCGAACCCAATAAGCTTGACCCAAACCCATTAATTTCGTATCAATTTGTGTCGAATTATCATGTCGCGTTAAAAATTGCCAGCCCTAGATATAATAGAAATATTCCATGATGCTTTTCCTCTCTTTTCTTCATTATATCGTAGCTATTTTTGGAGATACAATCCAGAAGTTTGATAAACTCCTCAAAGAAGAATAATACAAAATTAAAAAGAAGAAGAAATTTACTAACGGTGTTAAAATTCCGTTTTAGGCAGAGGAGTTATTTGTCCAACTTGCGATGCGTTGGGGTGCTGGCAGGTTGTCAACATTTTGGGGAGGTGTATATGTTACTTTTCCTTAATAGTAAAGTTATCACTGGGAAATGATGGATAAAAAAAAGGAGAGAAAATATTATTTTTAATTTGCCAATCATCTTCTAAATCCTGTTGCAGTTGGCATGGTTTCAAATTAATTTTGCATCGGTGGGAGGCTAAATCAAAACCAATGTTTTAATAATTAATATAGTCAGAAATTATACAATTTGGAGGGCTTAACCTGTTTCGTGACATTGAAAAAAGTAAGCACATGTAGCCATTGATCCCATTTCTTAACTCGATGAACTGCCACGGTATCCGGTATAAGATCATGCGAACATCTACCGTTAGTACCGGGATAGTCATACATTGCAGGTTTATTGGAAAACCTATTCTTCGCCTTATTCCCTCGCTTTAGCCACTCTCCCACGAGCTTATCTTCCGGTCCAACCGTATGATCAACCGGGATTAAGGAGCTACTGATCCACTCAACTAGGTCCCACGACAGCACAAATCCCATGCCAGACATGTAGTGAACGAAGGGATTCATGCTAGGACAAGGTATCACAAATCCATAGTACAAATCGAATCTTGGCAATGGCTGTAGAGACAATGCCAGTGGTCTAAGCCTCATGTAAACGTCGTCGTCTGCCTTCATGACGTAGTCGTACTTGGTGGGAAGTATTTTTGGGAGGGAGGAGAAGTATGTGTAAGTTTTTCCGTTGTTCATGTTCTCGGAGCAGTTGAGGATGATTATGTCGTCGAAACGCATGATCTCGAGGGCTATGAACACTCTTTGGTCTGCTTTGGTCAGATTGCAGAGGATGAACTTAACATCAATTCTTGCCGTGTGGGAGGATTGTGTGCCGTAGATGAGCCGGAGGAAGTGGCGGCGCTCGTACTTCTCCGGCCGTGTCAGGATGCCTATCAAAAGGCTGAAGGAAGGCTGTGCTTGAGAGTCTTGAAGAGTTGTGGTTTTGTTGGAGAGGTTTGATGTGGGAGAGGTGTATTTGATGCTGCAAAATATGAAAAAGATGAAGATGATGATGGCAAATATTGATAATATGTCCTGAATTAGTCTTAATCGTAGCATTTTATCGATTGGAATAAATATTTGTCTTTGTAGGGAATGATTTTTGTGTGGCGTTTTATTGGAAATCGCAGCACATTAGCAGAACTTGTCAAGTGCTAGAAAATGTGAAAAAAAAGTAAACACGTTGGCTCTGTTTATGAAGTTGGGCACGAAAAGTGGATCACAGTGTGATTGAAAATGTGAGTCCCCCCCCACCCCCACACTAGCTAGCATAAGTAACGTGTATTCACACACGTATATTAAATGATTTTAACAAATAAATCTGATAAAATATTTTATACTTTATTTTATTTTCGAAAGATTTAACTATAAGGAAGGATGGCTCCCAATTTTTCTCGATCTTCCAAAAATTGCAATTAGTACTCAAGTAAAATTCAGTAATTTGTTGTAAATATATCTTCTAGGTATATTTTATGTGTGCTGACCAAGAAATCTACTCCAAAACCTTAGCTTTCTACTTGTATAAATAAAGGCCTTTGGTCCTCATATTGAATACACTCAATTCATATTTTCTTCTATATTCTCTCGTTTCTCTCTAGTTTATAACACGTTATCAGCACGATTGTTCTCTCTTGATCCACTCCTTCACCTCTAGAAGTTCTTCAATCCTAGAAAGTACAACTAAATTCAGTCTAATAATATCATTCATAATAATTTTGCGAACTTGAGTTTCTAATTAGCTGGTTACATATGCATAGAATATTCAAAACTTATCTATTTGCTATACTACAAATGTTGCCTCATTAAAACCTTACTCAGGAAAATCCAATGGGACAAAACATGATCGAAGGAAAAAGAGTACAACTGCTCCGCTTGAACTTGATCATTGCATATGTTGAATTAGCGCATGCCGATTTTGTGTACCAACTTTATAAATGTTGATGATTCCTTGTTTTCAATTAGGATTTGGATTATTCTTGTCAACTATTAAAAATAAAATATTAACAATCACGGACATCATTGAAGATACAAAATAAATATTTCAAAACGAGAGAATAGAGAAGAGAATATAATGAGTATCTTTGCATAATTACAAGTGACAACGTCAGTTCGTATTAGGCCATCAACCTATGTAAATAATTATTGGTTGAGAACTTGATGATTCTTGTCTACGAACATTGTTGCACAGTTCAAGTTTCATTTTTTTCCAATAAAAGATTGGAATATATATTGAATAAAATATTCACGCGATGAACTTGAAAGTTCAATTAAAACTGTCAAATGAGTGATGAAATCTCATATACATATTGTATATGCACCATTTAGAAGTTCTTCGTGAACTAAATAAATTAAATGATACTCTTTAACGCCGTAAGCGTGAGAGATCTATTGGTGCAAAATAAAGATATCCGTGGAATACAAAATTAAATAGAGAAATTATATCACTCAATATACAGGACTTCTAAAAAGGATTGTCCTAAAAACTAATATCCCAGTGCATATGCATGTGCACAAAATATCAAAGTACTGGGATTGCGGAACAATCAGAAAGAAGATATCATTGATGAATGATGTAAATCTGGTTGATTGAAATTGCCATGAATTATGGAGAACAAAAAATATTATTGTCGATAATACTTTTGCCTCGACAAAATTGCTTATATCATTTTGAAATGATACTTTTGATCTAGAATCAAAGAGAACGTATAAGAGTGCCATAACACTCAGCAAATTTGAAAAAAGCAATATTAAGGCAAAACTTAACTCACTACATAAATAAATAATCTTTTGCTCTATAATACAAATTCTAAAGAATGATGTCCCCTTAGGACACAACTGGATGTTTGTATATGAGAAAAGAAATTGATGAAAATAAAGCGATGTTAATAGCTTATTGATTTAGGCAGAGATCCTAAATTGATTTTGATCAAATCTATTCTCCTACATATGGCATTATGTTTCGTTGTTTAATATATATTGACAGTAATAAATATCGTAGATCCACATATTTGTTGGGTCATTGGACGTGAA